>JABSMT010002058.1:0-10278 GCA_018902335.1 Eumacrocentrus americanus | reverse complement strand
TTTTTTCTTTGGACCCTTGTGTCTTCTTCCGTGTTCTTTTTCTTTGTTCTCTATTCCATCGTGCGCTGAAAAGTATATCGCCTTGCAGAAGAGACTCTGAACGAGAGGTATACATACAGCCGTTGAAGAGCCTAGATTTTGCCGGAGGTGGAATCTAGTCTAGCGAAAGGTAACAGAGTGCTTTCCGCGAGGAATTCTTATTGCCAGGCGTTGCCTTTTGTATATATACTCGCGGAGCAATGTCCGCAAGGAAAGATACATCTATAGGCAATACCATTGCCAACCGGGAAATTTTTATTGTACGATCGAAAATATATTTGTTCTGCATTTCTTCAAATACCTCGAAAATTGTCGGACACACGATATTATTACATATGATTTTTTTCATAGGAAATTGAATTCCCTATAAAAATATTTCCATATACAATTTTGTCGTATCTCTTGTATAGTTCTCAAGACATGATAAATTAAAGTTGCAGAAGGGTTTTGCTCATGAATAACAAAAAAATCATTATTGATACATCAAACGCTATGAAAGCTCTGTGTGTTCTAATACGGGAAGCTCATATGGGTGCCTTTCGTGCCGCGTGGAAGTCTCGCATCAGCGCTAACGGGAAAAGATATATGCAGAAGCACGGAAGATCCGCAACGAGCATATCGACGATGCGTGCAACTTAACTACTAACGTACACGTTCAAGTATATATATATATAATTAGTTTCATTTTCAATAAGATCTCGTGGCGACCTCAACGCAGGTCAAGGTAAAAAAAGTCAAAGAATCTCTTCTCGTGAGTCGTGTCTATCTCGAGAGCGATACACGTACATCGTCGTATAGTAAATGAGCAAGTCCCGCATCCTCTACAAGAGTCTCTTTCAGTGCGCACCGAGATAACGATGTGTACACCCGGCACCCGAGAGTTTAATCTTACGGCGTCGCGCGCGCGTTGATGTAGTTTCGTAGAAAAAGGAGCGCATGTGCAACATGCTTTTCTTCCAAGTGCAGTAACTAAATATTTACACGGGTGTCCCCATGAATATATACAAGAGAGAAGAATAGTGTACTATTACTGAAGAGCATGAATGCAAAAGAAAAATAAATTTTAAAAAATCCTCTCCTATGTGTTTTACACTTCACGCCTCGCTTGCGCTCTTTATCTCCTACTGTATAGTAACCTGCTTTTTCCAGATACAGAGAAAACTACAAGATGCAATAATATTGCTTTGGACGTTTTTTATAGTAATTTAAATTCTCTACAATTTTTGTTATATATAATTTTGTCGTATATCATAGAGCTTTCGAGATATGATTAATTTAATAATAAAAATTGTTAATTTCCTTTGACTATTAGAGTTTATATTCTTTTTTTATTTGATTGTCCTGTTGCAGGTAGTGAAAACGAGGATATACAAGATGAGTTACTCCCGGTGCCGGATCCTCACGATACTGTTACTCCAGACGTGGAGCATTGTTCTTGGTGACGTTGCACAAGGAGGAGGTGTAGCGTCAACGCCCGCAGTTTCGGAACCCTCTGGGGCTTCCGGACCTGACTACACCGGACCATCAGCCGGTTCCGATGAATGCGATCCAGAGATGGTTGGCTTCGAGCTTGTCACCGGATACGTTTATACTGCGCCCACCAACCTGCTCGAGTCAATCTCCGGCATACTCATGCTCACCGACTGTCTGGAAACCTGTCAGGCGAATGACTCTTGTCAGGCGGTCAACTATGAAACCGGCCTCTGCGTTCTCTTTAGCTCCAATGCCGACAATAATCCAGGTAAGCGACAAATTAATTCACCTTTTATTGCATGACTCATTCATTGAATAAATTATATAGTCTGATGGGGTTTCGATGTAAAATTGTCAGGTCTTTCAGACACCGTTACGCATATTTTTCTTAAATATCCATTATAAATCCAAGCCTACCATACTTCTTTTTCGTATATAATTATCACTAATTATTATTAATAAAAAGCCCCGTATGTTCGATTTTTCTCATGAATCGACTGATGCTTGGAACGAAATTACAGAGGAATCTGTTCCAATGCAATTAACTCGCTCACGAATGACGTCCTCGACGGTGTTGCCCAGTCACTAAACATGATTATGAGTTTTCGAAGCAAGAAGTTGAAGAGCCGGAGGGGAACGCAGCAATCTCCGTGTGCATTGTCAGTGGCTCCAGGCTACTACCGCGAGCTGTGCGAGGCGTGTTCCTCTCGTATACGTTGTGAATAATGGATACCGGTATAAGTGAGCGTAATGAGAAACGTACTAATTGAATCTTCCGGGGTGTAATTAATAACGCGAACTATACATCCGCGAGCTACTATATATATATGGCCGCTGGCGCGTGGGACTGCAAACGCGCGCTGCACTATGGGGAAGGAGGGAGAGCTTTGTACGCCCTGCGCGGAAGCGAGAGGCGCGACTAAATTATTATACAATTAATAACCTAATAGAACACAACGCTATGAATGTTCATTGATGATGACCCAACACCGATATTCACTTATAACTAACAGGATTAACACGACTGAGTAAGGACGACAGAAAGTCACGATCGCGATGTGCTTTTGCGCGAGCCGCGCTCATTGCCCCGTTAGTCGCGTTACCGTCGTCACCTGAGCACTGACCCCGAGAAAGGGAATATATATGTGCGACACCCAGACGCGACGCTAAGATTGACTGCCTTTCGCACCAACGCGTCGTTCGCTGTCTCGAAAAATACTGCCTAATGGACAACGAGATAAACGAGCCGTTACCAAATAATCCGTTACTATATAAATTCGACCTCAACTGCACTTTATACATATGTATATATATATAGCTGCATAGTATTAAATCTCTTTTGGTTGGATTAAACGATTAAAGAAGTACAATTTCGATTGTGGACATTTATATTTTTCGAGCTGACGATCTTTTTTGGCGGATAATGATGTCTATAAAAAATCTTGTTCTCTAAAAAAAATCATTCATCCAAAAAGGTCCTATGCAATTTCGCTCCATCTCTTATAGTTTCCCAGTTACAATAAATTTTGTGAAAAATTTCAATGAAATTTACTTTTTTTATCGACTTCAAATCTATATAAATTCAAATCTATATAAAATTGGTCATATGCAAGTTTTCGTAATGTTCGTGAATTTCGTGAAAGATTCTGATAAAAATAATTGAGCACATAAATGAAAAACATACAAACACGTATATATACAAATATATATGTACGTGTAAACATTTCGAGCGCAGGGAAAGACACATATACACACACGAGAAACTATGCCATTCGAGTGGACGAGGAAGTCGCAAACTCGGTCCGACGATGCTCTCTCGGGCCTCGCACAACGATCCTATCGTTCGTGGCGAGTAACGGGTTCGGCAAAACTTTCGTGATCGTGACAACTCGTTGGCGTCTCCTCGCGCGCGGCGTCCATCACGATCGCGGCACGTTGGAATTCCATTTGACTCAAGAGAAATACACTTTACCATCAGAGATAGAATATATATTCGCGAATACGGTTATTCGATGCGTATAGGCATATCAGACATTTTTGGAAATATTCGAAGATTAGAGGTATATACATATATAGGTATAGTCCTGAAGAAAGGGAGAATCAGAGTTGGGATTCAGCTACTATCAACGTTGAGGCATCGAGTGTCGGAGAGAACGGCCCTCAAGTTATCGAGCTGTGAGCGATGATTTCCTTGAGAAAGAGAACTAGAGAGACAGAGAGAAGATGAAAGGGAGAAAGAACTAGGAAAGGCGAGTTTGAACAGTTTGAAGGCCCCGGCGGCGCCGACCTCGGCGTTTTCTTTTTCACCTGGAATGCCCGTCTTGCCAAGATAGCCGGCCTGATTGCCGTAATCGACCTTAAAATTGTTCGCGTCTGATTTTCCATGGAACAGCACGGAGAGGAAAGAAAGAAAGAAGACGTGGGATATAGGTACGCGCGCATAGGACGTGCACTATTGCTGATGCTTCGCTGTAAAGCTTAGGCTGGCAGCTGTCACGTTGCAGTAAACTTCTCTATGTGTACCTTTATACGGTGATGCTCTCTTACATCATCTTGTAACTATGTGGTTCTTATAATTTTTCACGAAATCTAGCATATTTCGAGAACGATGCGGAATACGATGAAATCGCATATAACCAATTTTTGTAGAAAATTTAATTTTCTACGAAAAAACGTTCTATGGAATATTATCGTATCTCGTATAGTTTTAGAGCTATCTGGAGAAATTTTAATAACTGCTCAAAATCATATGTATTTTGCAATGGCTGGAACTAGATTAACATTACACATCGACTATTTTTAATATTTTTATATGTGAATGATACCTTAGTTGCTTCGTAATTACCGATTAATTTGTCAGTTATTCTGTTGAACTTGGTGAAAATAATGTTTAAATAGTAAAAAAAAACCTTTAATGATGTGAGTCAACTTACTAAATGCGCACGACATTGCGGACGTTGATACCACTGTCAATAGGACAGTCACGTATCGAGAACCGAGTGCACGTCGAAAGGCGGCGCGCGCGACCCGTTATCCGGTCCTCTGTACAGGTATATCAACCTACATATCTTGTCACGATGCCACTGAATGTGTATACAAGAGTGCTGAGTGGGGGGATTTTTATTCGATGAATTTCGTTCGATATCTTGCGAAAATGGGAACGTGTGACTCGATGATTCAAGAGGACTGCTGAAGAGATTCACTTGGGATTTGAGGTTATAACACCTATTCGCATCGATAATGGACGCTTGGCCACTGAGATATTATGATGATGGCGGTGGAAAAATCTCTTGATAAAAAGTGGCGAGTCAGCCGAGTTATTCCAGGCGCAGGAACAAAGAGCACCTTTCGTGACACAATATCGAGGACAATGAGGCCATGAAAAATTGCCAGCGTCGCACGTGCTGCCACCAAAGAGAGTTGTGTTGGCTCATTGCTCTCTCACGGACTCGTTGGAATGCCCGAAATCCTGGACAGAGAGACTCATTCATCCGAATGACCATTGTGCTTCTCTCCATGCGAGAGTACATTGCGGATTGTCGAGAGAGCACCCAGCCCGTTAAGAGATTTTTATGACGTGTGCTCGTTTTCATGAACTTGGATGGTGAATTTTTATTTAACCGCCAATTTATTGTATTTTTCATATTTTTGTCAAAACAAATAGAACTCTGTATGTGCTTTTTTCGAGGTTACGGACGGCATTTTCAATCGCACAAAAGATGTCCATTTTGCAGGCATTTGTATTAATAAGAACTGGCTGTCGTCCATATCACCCGGTGTGATCTTCAGTGAATATTATCGTTCTGTAGATGCCTATTTAAAAAAAAATTATCTACCTACGAGTCATGTAGTCGACTTGGGAGTTAGGCACTTTACCCCACTTCAATCGTTCACTTGATATCAATAAATGTGGCTGTCTGCAAAAGAACGGCCCACTTTGTCGGTATCGAGTTATACATATTGGCATATGGCAGAAGAAATAGGAAACCTGCAGAAAGCGTTTGGACCGTTTGTCAAAAATCGACAAATGGATCCTACGCCCACTAATCTTCTTGATAATACTTATAAATAAGTCACTTGGTGTGAATTCAACCAGGAATAATAAAAATTACATTAGACCCAAGACACCAGTACCATCTCTTGCGTGAAGATTCTAAATGGCGCTCTGGGAAGTAACCGATGTCAGTAGAGTATATACACGACACTGGAATACTAAATACAACGCGGTGCGGGTGACTCTCTCGCGTGGACACTCATCTGCAACCGCAGTACATAACAGTGTATATAGCGCTGGTAATCGATCGGGCGACTATGCAGGCAGGAACGCGTTGAGAAGAGTCTCTTCTTCTCGCAAGGTATAGCCGCTCTACCAGCCGATGGGAAGTCTCTCAGCTCGAGGGTTACGTAGTTATTCCGGAAGAGCTGAAAGTGATGGTGATGCTCCTCACTATATAGCTTTTGCTCTCGGCCACACATAAATGCAGATGCTCACTACACACGGAATATACGCGGACACCAACGCCTCGATATCACTCGCTTCGCTCCGAGAATTTATGGGGATTTCATTCGAGCGTCGCGCCAACTCCCGCCACCACCAACCGCGGAATTTGCATAGAGCTGTGCTAATAGTCCGTGATAGCAGCGGTAGAAGAAGCGCACGTGACCCGCTCTCGTCGAGATGTAACCCTTTCCCAGAAACTGGGAGGGTCCCTCGGGGGCAAACAGACATTGTCTCTTTTCTCTATGGGTCGCAGGCTCACTACTCGTGAGCGCACAGAGACAGATATTTATTTGCTCTTGCTATATACAGAGGACGCGAAAAAAAGCCACATTGGGATTACTGTTTTCCCCCGCGAAGGATATAGCTGAATTATGGAGATGAGAAAAGTAGGGGGGGGGGGGAATAAATTGGCAAAAAATCGTGAAAAAAGAACGTGGTGCGAGAGAGGAATAAAGCAGTGAGGTAAACATTTCGAATGTTATCGTATCTCGTATAGTTCTAGAGATATTTGAAAAAATGCAAATGTCTCAGGAGTCTGTGAGACGATTTTGTTGAGAGATTTTTTGTCTGTGAAAATACCCATCTTGAGATAATTTGTTTATGCCGACAAATAACGTTGTCCATCACCAGAATTTGGTAATTTATATTTCGAAGAATACAAATGTCGATATAATTTATGTCCTATTTGCTACTTCAATTGGTACATCTGATAAGAATGCTTTAATGCAACAATGCAAACGTAATACATCAATTTTTTTTAAAGAGATTCCTCTATTCCTTTATTCGCTTCAACGCAGTTACCCAGTAGCAATTGGATAGATCTATCGAAGCCAATGACTACTGAATTGCTGGTTTGGAATTTCCAAGTAGCTCCTGCGCATCAGTTGCAGTGCGTTGTTCCCAGCTGCAATACACGCGGAGAGTGTGTTAGCGTACAGACATGGAGTAGGAGCATCGTCATTGTGCGTATACACAACGAGCTAGCATATGATGGTGTATAGCAGCGTGTGCAACTATACTATATAGAAAAGAGAAGACTATCCATTCGATGGATGCGCGCACGCGGTTCATCGTATCTCTTGGCGATCTCCCATGGCGATGATGACTCTGAACCATTGTGTGGCAGCCGCCCGCTCGCAACGCTTCTCAATGTTTACGAAGCTGCGCCATTTACGCGTGAGCAAGCTTTATTCCTCTCTCGCGCCGCACAGCGTTCTTTTATTTAACGACTTTTTCGCCAATTTATTCACTCTCTCTTGTATATCTCGGTAACTATGAAAGATACCGTAATATTCTATATAAACAATGTTGTAAAGGATCAAATTTTCTACAAAAAAGTTCCAATCCTATTTTATTGTATCTCGTAGAGTTTTCGCGTTATGATAAGAAAAAGAGAATAGAGGTATAAGAGATAAAAAGAATACTTTTTTTTCATTCCTCTCTACTCTGTCAATCATGCAGGTGCATCCGTTCGATTCATATTTATTTTACTACTTGGAAGACATGAAGTTTACAAATAAATAAATAAAAAAAATATACATCAGACCTGCTCCATTAAACTCGCAAGATGCTTTAAGAAGCAGCTCCAATCCGCATCCACCTTGATCATATAGCGTAAAGGTAAGGACGAGGGAATTCTGCCGATTCATCAACAGCAACCAGACAGTCGCTGTCCTCATACAAGATTTAATCATGAACGCTCGTTGCTCCATTGCGGATGCCACTAGTCATACCATAGTTGAGCAAGAAAAAAAGTAAAAAATAAAAAATAAAAATAATACGAAACTATAAAAAAAAAATACATAGCAACGACTGACATGCGGATAATAGCGTCGACCACGTGCGCCTGCTTCTGAATTGTCTTCGCGTTAGACAGTGAGCGTGTAATTTGCCATATCGGACTAGCACATTCTGTCCGCGACTATACTATTCACAACACCCTCCGTCTCGCTGTTTTGCGTCACTTCAATCTGCGATGGTGAATATGCAATTAGTACTGATGTGGATATGCGAAACTTTTGTGCATGTTGAAATAAGGATTTTAAATTTTTCATGAATTTTCTTTAATATCTACAACAACAACAAAAATGGAGAAAAACTAGAATGCTCTAGGTCAAAATGCGGAATTGTTATAAATATTATATTTTTGAAAAATAGTCTGAATATCGTTTTTTGGAAATGAAATATTTTTCATTTAAAAATATAACTAATTTTACGTCGAAAACAACAAATTACTTTTTTATTGATTTTCGTAAAACCAATAGTTTCCTGTCGATGATTTTTACTTGTCTTCACTTTAGTGAAAAAGAAAAATATTGTATTGAGCCAAAAAGTGACTTTCTCGAATTTTGGTCCCAGTTGATTTTCGAGACCTGCAATATACTGGATTTGTGATTCTGAACAAAAGTCTGTCTGTCGTTCCGTCGTTGACAAAATAAACTAGCCGCGTGATCAAACGAACGGCTAGACAGGAGAATTTGAAATTTGGTTAAAAGTTACCTTTGATACTAAGGATGAAAAATTTTCTTTATCTTATAAATTCATTAAAAAATTTGAAATTTGGCAGAAATTTATCTTAACCCTTAAACAGGCAAGTTTTCAAGGATTGTTGAAAGTTCATGAAACTTAACTCATGTATTGTGTACATATTCACAAAACTATTTCTAAAAATTCAAACTGATATCTCCATAATAACAAAAAAATGCAATTGTTAATAAAAAAAAAGCAATTTAAACAATTTTAAATAATCGAACTATGATTGTTTGGAATAAGCTCGCCTATTCCTAATTGTTAATACTCTTGATAATTTTATACACTACAATAAAGAGATGATAGCATGAGTTGACATGACGAGGGCCGTAGCGTGTCAAGAACGCGCAGTGGGAAACCGTCTTCCCACAAGCCTCTTCTTTTAGTTGACATTATCTGTATAAACAATATATGGCTTTACTGTTTTAACAGTGAAGTCCTGTGATGACAAAGAAGTTATAAAACAAAAAAAAACATACATAGAAATGATTCGCGATCGGACATACAGGGGGTGGGAAACCCTTTTCCCAAAGACCGTTTAAGGGTTAAATATTCAGGATGTAATATTTCTATATTGGACTTCACTCTTACTTCCAATTCGGCAGAAAAAAAAGATAATTTGGATTTTATTTGTACTTAAGGTAAAGAAAAGTCTAGGACAAGTTCACATGTCGAATTTTTATTTATTTTTATTTTCATTCACATTTGCACTAACTTGCCTGATGGTTGGAGATCCAATATATTTCAGGTATAAATGACGACTGTCTGAGTTTGACCTCATATTCGATGAAAAATATTTTGGAAAGTAAAATAGTGGATATGGTATATTTTTTGAAAGTTGAAAAGAGGCATCACTTTTGAAAGAGTGCGGTCATGTTCAGGCGGAAACTGGGTCGAACTACATTGAAAGTATGTATAAGTTCATGCTTTGCATTCGTCGTTGAATTGCATAACTGTCTATATGAGGAGAATGTCGGAAACCGGCCAAAGCATCATTCTGTTGGACGCAAAATGGACGCGATTGAAAATGTTGGCAACGTTTCAAGACTTATTGGCTTTATACTGACGGTCTCTGTACTACTAGCACATATAGTACACACATTAAGCCTATTCCTATTACTGATTTACATGTTCCGAGATTTCTCCAAGACTATACGTGATATGATTAAATTGCGGAAAACCTTCTTCATAGGAAATTAAATTCTCTATAAAAATAGTTGTATGCAATTTTACCGTGTCTTTTATAGTTTGCGAGATATGATAAATCTCGTCTTCAATAGTCTTTGTAAAAAGTTAAAGACTCTCATGTTTGCTTGAATGTGTTTTTATACAGATGAAATACAGGCATCTATAGCTCCTCACACCAGAATTGGAATAGCACGATTCGGGCGTATGGAGGCCGAGCCCGATACGAGGGACTATCGTTTAGCCGACGAGATCAATGCTGCAACTGAAGGTGACTTTTGCCTCGAAGCAATATACGTCCGGACAATTGTTACCAGACCATAACCAGTTACGATTGATCTCTCACGAGTGCATCGGCTCCCCCGTAGGCCACGGCAAGATCGTGCCTCGAATATTCCACGTGTGCCTCATAAATAAGCTAATATTTTATATTGACATTCCCAATGATGCCGACAACCAGCAATTCCACCATGATGATCAGCAGCTAGCGTTAAATGTCACGTTTATGCTCCAGATATTTACACATATATATATGTATATATATATATATA
>JABSMT010002047.1:0-10279 GCA_018902335.1 Eumacrocentrus americanus | reverse complement strand
TTTTTGAAAATCATTCATCTAGATTTTTTGAGATATCTCGAATACTTTGAGAGATACGATAAAATCTCATTGGACCTTTTTTGTAGGAAATTAAAATCTCTACAAAAAAGGTTCTATGTATTTTTGTCGTATCTCCCATAGTTTTCGTGATATAATGGATTTTGTAAAGATTTTACCGCCTCACTACAGTTATTTATATTAGTAGAGTTTAAATGATTTTCCGTTGCATTTTTACCATGATTGCAATTTTATTATATAAATCTTTTTCTCTTTATACAGCACGAGAACGATTCAGTTACAGCCCATAAAAATCTCTCGATATTTATCCGCACATGGAAGAGATTCAAATACCAATACGAAGACGCTGCAATTCAATGCAGAGGCAAATGTTCCAGCATCATATGTCAATGACGATCTTTCCGATTCAGATTCAGACTTGGAGGACGATTGTCCATGTCGTGGTGATTTCGTAATAATTAGTCACCCAACAAAAAAAATTCCAGATGTATTTGCATACGTCATGGATCACGACAGAATGCATGGTTTTTCAACTAAAAACATCGGTAAATAAACATCAATTTTTTTAAAATTTGAATTTCATTTCAATTCAATTAATTGATTTCATTGCAGATGTGATTTGTTATACACTAATCACGAGGAAAGATGCATTTCAAGACCACGAAGAATTGCGACATGCTGAAATGACAACAGTGACTTCACTTCTGTCCCATGTGCACCTCATTCATGCTCTGGAGATTCTGAAGACATCAGAGCTGATGGATTCGATTTTACGTCCAACCATTAAAGCCTACGAAATGCCAGATATGAATTATGGCAGACCAATTTCTATTGAGGTACTTAAATAATTGAATAATGATGATTTTATAATTATGTAAGACTTATAATATTAATTTCTTATGAATGATTATATTTTTTTGCAGGATAAACTAAATCCTAAACAGATTGAAGTCGTTTCTCGCGTTGTGAAGTCAATAGAGACAGGAAAGCCCAGGATTTCTTTGATTCAAGGGCCTCCTGGTACTGGAAAGTCAAGAGTCATCGTGAATATCGTGATGGCTCTCGTGAAAAACAACCATAAAAGAATTTTGCTATGTGCACCATCCAATAAAGCTGTTGACGAGCTTGTATTACGACTCATGGACGAGGAAGAGTCTTTCGAAAGTATAATATAATATAAATCTATAAATCTGTCTAGAAATCTGTAGTGAACTGTGGCAAAAGCAGATAAAAGTCGAGGCAACTTCTTCATATAAAAATCTTGCACAAAATTGATTATATCTCGAAAACTATACGAGGTACGATAAAAATCCTAAGGACCTTTCTTGTAGAGAATTTAATTCCCTATAAAAAAGATTCAATTAGTTTTTTTCGTATCTCTCAAAGTTTTCGAGATATTCGTAAAAATGTATGTGTCTAAAATATTCACATAGTTTTTGTGTTACTTCCTACCGCTTCACTACTGATATACGGCATTAATACTCTAAATAAATTAAAAATCTTGAAATTATTTATTTTTATATAAACTAGAAAATGGAAGGAACTTGAAAATAGTTCGTATTGGCAGAAGGCAGAAAATGGACAAAAAAGTCTTGAAACATGTATCCTTGGCTGCACTTGTTGTAAGTGAAGTATATTTTATGTGTATAATTATTCTCAATAAACGTTATATTATTCATCTAAATAACATATTAATTTTTTTTCCAGCGTAAAAGAAAAGTCGTTAGTTCACTCGACAGACACATTATTGAAAACCACGTTTTGTTAAGTGTTGATATTATAGCAAGCACTTTGTCATCGAGCTTTAACAAGAAGATGGAGGCTGCATTTAGGTGAAAAAAAATCAAAATTTATATCTAAACAATTTTTACTTATACTTAAAAAAAGTCTATTTCACATAAACATCAAATAATTCAGTAATAAAGCTGTTAAAGATTACTCAAAAATTACGAAAAATTTTAGACACTTTCATTTTTACAAATATCTCGAAAACTTTCAGAGATATGAAAAAATCTTATCGAACCTTTTTTATAGGGAATTGAATTCTCTACAAGAAAGATCCTTTGCATTTTTGTCGTATCTCACATAGTTTTCGAGTTATTATTAATTTTGCTTTCAATAACTATTTTTTTTTTCTTTACAAATCATTAATCTAGATTTTTCTAGATATCTCGAAAACTTTGAGAGATACGAAAAAAACTTATTGAATCTTTTTTATAGGGAATTGAATTCTCTACAAAAAAGGTCCTTTGCATTTTTGTCGTATCTCACATACTTTTCGAGATATAATCAATTTTGTCAAATATTTTAATGAAAAAGTTATCTCGCTTTACCGCTTCCCTATTGAATTAACAGAATCGTTTACTTTTCTTGTAGATCCGATAGAACAAACGTGCCAATGTGCATTGTAGATGAGGCAGGACAAGCCAAAGAGTTAGAAACATTGATTCCTCTCCTACTGGGAGTAAAAACTCTGGTCCTCGTTGGTGATCCCAAGCAGCTACCTCCAACGATACTTTCCCAGGTACTACAAACTCTAACAATCCTATTTCTCAAAAAAATTACTTAATTAACAGGAAAAATCCTTCAAAATTCCCCACAGAAAGCGAAAACAATGGGACTAGACGAATCCTTGTTTGCAAGAGCTGAGAAGAATTTCGAAAAACTCCCTGACAATCCCATTGTCATGCTCGACACCCAATACCGGATGGTTGCTTCGATTTCTCAGTGGCCCAATAAATTTTTTTACGGCGGGGCTTTGAAAAATGCCGCTGTAGTACCTCCAATTAAATTGGACCACTACAAAATTCTCAATCATTCTTCGGAGCAGAGTAAAACGAAATTCTCAAATGCAGGCGAGGCGAAATTCGTAGTCAATCTGGTAGCGGCTATAATGATGGAATTGTATTCGGAAGATTCAAAGATCAAGTTGAATCTTGGAATTATAACTCCATATAAGGAACAGCAAGCTTTGATACAATCGCAATTGAGAATTCGGTATGATTTCTTTATGCAACTCAATAAAATTCAAACAATCGTGATGATTATAGATGATTAATGATTATAATTTCGTTTCAGACTTGAGAAAATCCCACAGGCTATTAAAAGTCAATTTAATAATATTTGGCCAAATACAGTCGATAGCTTCCAGGGACAGGAACGAGATATAATCATTATATCCTGTGTGAGAAGCAATGGAATTGGCTTTGTGAACGATCCAAATAGACTCTGTGTGAGCCTAACGCGGGCTAAACACAGTCTCATTATTTGCGGCAATTTTAAGACGTTTGAGGTAAACAATTTAAGCATTTTAAAATAATCTCCAGTAATTTTTTTACGATTTTTTTTTTTTTCAATTTCAGAGGAATCTCATGTGGAATTCGCTACTGAGAGACGCCAAATTACGCGGCGCCTACTTGGATATTCATCATAATCTAACTACAGAGTCGATAAAAGAGCTTGCAATTTTTAAAACCGATTAATTACTTTATTCACTACTACTTGTATTGAAGAAAATAAATTTAGTATATTGTATTAACAGTAATTAATAAGAAGTTAATTAAAAAATTAATTCCTGTAAAGTTACTCTGCACATTGACATATCAAACTTTTATTCTCACCATCAGAGAATCTCAATCGTGCTCTATTAGTGCGATTAGCTATTACATCTATCGTGAAATATTGTATAGTAGTTTATTTGGCAAATTATTTTAAAAAATTATTGTCAGGAATATGCCTTCCGCCGAAGAACTATTTTCCGTACAAGTTAAAAAAAAAACTCAATTGCATAGTATGGATGGTCACTCAGCTCTTAATTACTATTGGAACTCTTCATTGATAATATATATGATGATGTATTGTTAGGAACGATCAATATAATTTTAGAAAGTATGAACACTTCGTTCCGAAAGATAGAGCGCATGTTATGTGAATTTATCACATATTTAAATAATATTTTAGATATGATTGATAGACGCAATAGCAACCCTCACAATCTAGGGCTCGAGGCTTTCTCATTACAGACAAACATGTCTTACAATGAAATTCATATATTTTTCTTTATAAAACGGTCACCCATCCAAGTAAGTTCTACGCTTAGCGTTGCTTAGCCAGTGATCGCACCATGCCACACGATGACCACGCGTCACCGTTACCGATTAATATAATGAAGTTTATATATCGTAAATTATTATCACCTTGTTAAAGAATTATTTGAAATTGTTTCCACTGCATGAGTATCATGCTCGTGAATTAGCTCGACGTAAAAACACTTCGACAGCCTTGTATTAACAGTATTTTTGAACTTAAAGTGGTTTTTGCTACATATATACACACCTGATGTAATAAATTTGGTAATAAAAAAATATTTCAGCTTTTAGAAATGCTTGCAACATGAATTTTTATTGTTCAGATACATTACAATTCTCAATATCGAGTAAAATACGTTTAGCTCAGCTGATTTTACCAGTAAATTTAATTAATTCACAAATGGAATGGAATTATTGTTGGATTATATATGTGCAATTTGATAAAACTTTGTTCAATTTATGCGTTCGAGATATTGACAGCCATTTTTTCTTTTCTCTTACTTTTTCTTTTCTTCTTGTTACTTATCTATACTTTATTGAATGCTGCTATGTCCACACTTTGAACTAGATCCTCGAGCTCTTCAACCTTTTCCTGCAGCCAATCAACCGACACTTTATCGTCCTCTAGCACACAGGATATTTGGAGCTTATTAATACCAAATGCTAGTGGCACCAGTTTAGCTGTAACAATAAGGTTTATTTATTAATTCTTTGCACTTTTAATGCGTAATGGTAATAAGTGAAAAAATAAAATCTTACCAGCTCCCCAAAGCAATCCATCAGAAGTGATCTTTCGTACTTCAGTCTCCATGGCTTTCATGTCGGTTTCATCGTCCCAAGGCTTAACATCGAAGATAATATTGGATTTGGCAATTAACGCTGGCTCTGCAATTTCATAAATAAAAGTTAATTATTAATAATTGATTTTTTCGATCTTATGACAATTTCTTTCAATTAAATTAATTATACTGACTCTTAGACTTCTTGGCAGCATACGCAGCGAGACGTTCTTCTCTGACTCTTGCAGCCTCAGCGTCTTCGCCCTTAAAAATTCAAATGTTAATAAAAATACAGTGAATGAATATTTTTAATTAAATTATTGGTTCTCCCAACTATTTGATTTTAGAATGATTTTTGTAGTTCACTAGCGTTTTTAATGAGTATTTAAAAAAATCTATAAGCTGATGTTCGATGAGATAATATAGAAATAAAATTAATTTTGATTGTATTTAATTATGATGTAAAAAAAAATTCGACTTAAATTTTTTCTAATTTTCTAATGATAAAATATCGTAAATGATTTTATTTAAATTCGTGTATTTACATATTGTGGGAATATCTGGTGTAACAAATACATAAATGTCATGTTTATAAAAATGACAATTGTTAAAAAAAAATTTCCATTTTGTATTATTGAAATTTTTAGACAATATACGTCACATAAAATATAAACGAAACTATAAAGAGTTCAATTAAACAAGATATATGATAGTAAATTTGAGTTTGCCTTTGATTAAACCAGCTGATGAAAATCAGAAAAATAAAAAATAAGAATAATTTTTTTTAACTCACTTCTGAATCCGAACCGAAGAGATCAACGTCGTCGTCTTCAGTGGCTATTGATACAGCCCCTTTAGTTGAACTAGGTTTTGCCGGACAGACAGCAATATAAGGAGCTGGATAAGATTCATTTACCTTCTTTTCCAATTTATCCACAATGCTGGTCAGCTCAGAAATTTCTGAAACAAATCAATAGTTTTTATTTAAACATCGCATCGAGTTGAATAATAAAAACGTTGAATGAATCATTACGTGACAGTACAAATATATATAAAAAAATTCAGTAGTGAAGCGGTAAAAGGAGATAAGTCGAGACAATTTTTTTATTAAAATCTTTGACAATATTGATTATATCTCCAAAACGATGGGAGATACGACAAAAATGCAAAGGACCTTTTTTGTAGAGAATTAAAATCCCTATAAAAAAGGTTCAATAATATTTTATCGTATCCCTCAAAGTTCTCGAGATATCTGTGAAAATGAAAGTGTCCAAAATTTTTCATAATTTTCGAGTTATCTTCTTTTACCGTTTCACTACTGAATTATTCGCCTACAGTATAACTTACTGTTACTTAGTTCTTTCACGATGGCCCGAAGCTCTTGGTTGTCCTTCTCGAGGTGTGCAAAACGTGCTGACACATCTTGAGGAGGTACACTAGACCCGCTGGAGATGTTATCCACCTGAAAGTATCATTTGATTTAACAATAAAACCATTAAATAGAAATAATCAAAAATAAGTAAATAAAGGATAGCTATTATGTATTATAATATGGATAATTATTAAATTGTACACCATGCAGTCGTGTCTTTTGTCTTCAAAATTTTATAAGTGACCATTTGTTAATTGAAATAAAGAGAGAAGTAATTAAAGAGAGAAAAGCGCATGAAGATCTATACAAATCGTTTACAGAATAGAAAAAAAAAGAGTTAAAATTATCTTCTTTGTAATTATTAATAAGCAACAAATGAAATAAATAAATTCAAATTTATCAATCTCCACGGCATGTTTATCAATTTTATATGCAATTAATTTAGCACGTCGACACATTGAAATCAAGAGGTGAGCAAAAAGAACTGTACTCACACACTGTAAACCCTTTTTTATGTGTTGTCGTGCCTTTGCAACTTCATTGGCCAAACTCCCACTGGCAGGAACGTTTGAACAAGTTGACTCTCCGCTTCCCTGCACCGACCGATACCAACAATTATTATATGCCAAATGAAATTAATGCAAATTAAAAAAAAAAATTTTTTCTCACTATTTTTTTACACTATCGTTCAATCCAAAACTAAGCAGCCAAATTAAGTACAGCAATAAATCAGTAGCGATGCGGTAAAAGAAGATAACTCAAAAATTATGAAAAATGTCAGTCACTATCATTTTTACAAATATCTCGAAAACTTTGAGAGATACGATAAAATCTTACTGAACCTTTTTTGTAAGGAATTGAATTCTCTACAAAAAAGATCCTTTGCATTTTTTTCGTATCTCCCACTGTTTTCGAGATATAATCAATTTTGTCAAAGATTTTAATGAAAAAGTTATCTCGACTTATAACTTCTTTTACCGCTTCACTACTGAATTCTACTCTCGACATTGTATTAATTTTTATTTATACAAAGGAGCCTATATGTATAAATAAAGTCGAAGAATACTCAATTATTTCCACGAAGAATATAAATGATTTTTTATTAATTTAATTATCGATGTATGTCAACGTAAGTGTACACAACAAAATTTATTAGCCAAGCGAGCTTGAAATTAATGGATAATAACAAGAAAAACTTGAAAAAAAAGCTATCTGTCTATTAAAAAAATCTAAACGATGCACAACAACATCTACTGCATGAATTAGCAAATAAAATTAATTTAATTATTTTTTGTTTTGTTTCATAAAGCACTACAAAAAAAATTGAATTACAACCATCAATGTATTATTTAAGTGTACCTGGCTGGATACTTGATCTCTTTTATTAGCAGTAGCCTCGTGCCCTAGTTCTATTGTGCTTTTATTTTTTTTGTCTGCTTTATTTTTTTTCTCCTTCGACTTTTTCGACGAAGACTTAGTATTAGGTGTCACGTTAGTCGTGATTATCTCTTGCGGATCAGTTGATATCAAGCTCTTACAGACATACGAATCAAGTTTCCCAATACTATGTGATGCCACCTTGCAAACATTTAATATTTCATCACTTTAAAATCAATAAAGACACAGTGTAAATACCATACAGGAAAATAAAATACTCATAGCACATCATCAATGAATAAATAAATAAAATCAATGTCACACGTTTGTTGAGAAATAATTTTTTTCCCATGTGATTGATGAGACGTAATTAATTAATTTCGAATTTTTTAAACGATTCCAGAGTTTAATTTAAGATTTAGGACATTCACCAGATATTCCCCGTGCATTTGTTAATGAAATTTGACAACCAAGAGACTAATGCAGTAAGGAATGATAGTGATGAAAGAAAAAATTGCGGAGAAATATTGAGATATATGTTAAAACCTCGATTTTGTCAATAAAATATATTCTTCATAAAACATGGAATATCTTGGAAACTATGCGACAGGCGGCAAAAATACATATATACAATTTCGTAGAGAATTTAATTCCCTACAAAAAAGGTCCTTTGTATTTTTGTCGTATCTCATATAATTCCGAAGATATCTTGAAAAATTCAAATGACCAAAATCGAGGTTCTATTATTTCTACTATGAGAATTACAAAAATGATTTTTTAAATACACAATACACCAGTGTAATGATAGATTTAGTTCAAGATTTGTGTTGTACATTACGAAGAGTATGAACAATTGTAGAAAATAAAAAAAAATACTGTTATACATATAATTAAACAATGATTAATAAAAAAAATAAATAAATAAAAGAAGATACATACCTTTGCGAGGCGTTCAAAATAGAGACATTCGGCTTTATCGTAGGCGGATTTTTCAATCCATACTTTTTCTTGAGCTAGAGCAGTCACGGCCATTTTCAATTGTATTGATTAAAAGTCGTCAATTATCTGAAACAAAATTCAATTCTCATTATAAAAATAAAAAATTCTAAAATCATATAATTCGAATTTAATTCCAGGATATAAAAGACCACAAAATTATAATTATCAGAAATTAAAAACATGAGATAATTCTGCATGCTTATATTTTATCAAAAATACAAATGGTCAATTAACACGATATTGTCATAGCTATAAAATATATATCCAATATATATTAACAAGATAGTTTGATAACAAAATTGTTAATAATGTCTAATTAGTCATCAATCGTCCTCATCATCATCACTTAACGTCAAAGTCTTCAATTTCGTCTTACTAGGAGCTTTATACTTAGAAAGATTCAAATAACAACCACCATCAAGCTTCTTACTATCTGACCTCTCCAACAATTGATTTAATTGCATCTGAAAGTCACTGAATTCAATCCCTATTGGACAAACACAGGGATACAATTTCGTGGGATGAAAATACTTGATAAAATCGAGCAATTCACCACGAGAAGCATGGCAAGAATAACAAACATAATAACGTCTATTCTCATTGTCCCATTCAACAATATTCTTCGTCAAATCTTCATTCTTCCATCGATACACTGATGGCACAATAGTCATGATAGAATCTAGCTTTACTCCAGGTCGACATGGCAAACCATTTTTACAAAATTTACGATTGTTCTTTCGCACACAAGCATGTATCGCTGAAGCACTAGGACTATTAGTTACACAATTAACTAATTCTGGAATGAGTGTATAGCTCTGATAGACAACGTCTTTAACATGTATTCGAACATTTAGTGCATTTGCTAGTTCTATAAACAAATGTTCTGGTCCATAGTTAGCAGAGCATTCTAAAATAACAATATTTTCTGTGTCTTTTGCAATCCAGTCCTTCACGACTTTACACATTTCTTTGAGACACTCTCGACGACTTGGAAAATAATCAGACTTGGCAGTGAAGAACGTCGTGTCAAGATAAATATTATCAAACATTTTCGGCCTTAATCTACCGTTAATATTCTCATGTAATGGCTTTAATTTAGAGAAATCATTAGCATCAATTCGAAAATCTCCTGTGTACAATACACGAGCTGAACTATTTTCAAATACAAACATCACTGAGCCAGGACAATGACCAGCTGGGACACATGTTACTGTAAGATACGTTTCCTTTCCCTCATTAGGCTGCTTACAACATATAATAACTGGTGAACATCCATCAATTACTCTAATAGTATCAGCTCTAGAACCGTTTAATCGATTGTATGGATTCGATACGAGAATGGCTTTACTAATTGGTGTACAATAAAGATACTGCTGACGCTCTTGTAATTCTTGAAAGA
Source organism: Eumacrocentrus americanus (assembly GCA_018902335.1). Lineage (NCBI taxonomy): Eukaryota > Metazoa > Arthropoda > Insecta > Hymenoptera > Braconidae > Eumacrocentrus > Eumacrocentrus americanus. Next base: position 247 of record JABSMT010002047.1, on the reverse strand, counting down.
AATCAGCACCAAGTCCCTGCATGTGATCCGTATGACAGTGACTCAAAAAGAATACTGATGACTTTAAATTGTCGCTGTCAAAGCGATCCACAGAGATGCCTGGTATCTCTTCTACAAGTCCACCGAAAGTCGACATTTTTATTCGGGCTGATATCCTGCAATGCAAAATCACGATTCATGCCTCTAAACTAACCAGAGTCTTTTGCTCGAGAGAGGCCATATTGCTTAGCTCAAAGATGATTTAATT
>JABSMT010002036.1:0-10281 GCA_018902335.1 Eumacrocentrus americanus | reverse complement strand
AGTGTGATGATTTTAATGAAAAATAACTTTTTCATTAAAATCATTTTACAAAATTGATTATATCTCGGAAATTATGTGAGATACGACAAAAATGCAAGAGACCTTTTTTGTAGAGAATTCAATTCCCTGTAAAAAAGCTTAAATAAGATTTTATCGTATCTCTCAATGTTTTCGAGATATTTGTAAAAATAAAAGTGTCGAAAATTATTCGTACTTTTTGAGTTATCTCCTTTTTACGGTTTCACTACTGAATTCATATTGAAAAATTCCACAACAGCAGGTGTTTTGAAAATTCTCCACATAAACAATATGAACATACTTAAAACGAAATTTTCCTGTATAAAACACCTGATTTAATCAATATACATAATCATTTATGCTTTTAATGCATCTCTTTATTATTAAGAGAGAAAATAATAATAATTTATCGTGTATTCTGATTAAGGAAAAATATAGAAAATGAAATATATATTGTTGCACAACTGAAGTAATCTTTTTTTGTTGCGTATCAACGTCATTTAATCAATATTGAGTGATAACAAAAAAAAAATATTACATGGGATTAATGATATCCCGAAGGAAATACGCCGATAAATTCATGTACGACACGAGAGCCTTCAGTTTGATCATATTTAAGTCAACAAGCCATAAAATGATGCGACAACTGACACTTGCAATTCTTTTTGCTTCACTTGTGCTAATATGTATGTTCGGACGCTTTAGTTTTATGCTTAACGATCAGTTTTATGCATTTTCACTCACAAATAATTTTATTACAGATAGCAAAAATTGCAAATTGTGCGGAAAATATGAGTCAATCGACCTCTGCGGAAAATCATGTGAGCCAAGCTGCAAATTACGGGATTTCAGTGCAGTGCAATGCATAGTAAGTACCAACGAAAATAATCATTTCAGTAAAAAAGAAAAGCTATAGTTGATTGATTAGTTGGATAGCTTATACAAATGTATTTAATATTTTTCAGCAATGCACAAAAAAAACCAGGGATTGTCGGTGTAACCAACCATTTTTGAGAGATGGAAACACTGGTTTGTGTGTCGACCCAGAAAATTGCTCCACTTGTGACACAGGTGAAAGTCGACTTGCCTGCGGTAGGATTTGTGAGGGAAATTGTACACATCCATATCTACCCGAAGTATGCAAAATAATCGTAAGTATGACGAATCGACGATTTTCGTTTGACTATTTCAAGTTGCAATCTGATTGTATATTTTTCTCTGATGTTTGCAGAGATGCGCAAAAGCAGGCTGCCGTTGCGATTTGGATGCTGGATACGTGAAAGATGTCGAATCTGGCAGATGTATCCTTACAGATGAATGTCCAGCGTAAATCGAATATTTAGACAGCTACATTTTAAATAAATTTTTATATTTTCATATATCTCAAGAATCTTGCGAGATACGATAAAGTTACAAGAGACCATTTTTGTCGGAAATTAAATTCTCTACAAAAAAGTTCTCATGCGTTTTTGTCGTATCTCGCATAGTTTTCCAGCTGTAATCAATTTTGTTTTCAAAAAATTTTTTTTCTCAACAAAATTGTTTATCCAGATTTTTCGAGATATCTCGCAAACTACACGAGTTACGATAAAATTGTATGAAACCTTTTTTTTAGGAAATTGAATTCTCTACAAAAAAGGTCCCCCCATGCAATTTTACTCTATTTCTCATAGTTTCCGAGTTACAATAAATTTTATGAAAAATTTCAATAAAATTTACTTTTTTATCGACTTATCTCCTTTTACCGCTTAACGACAGAAGTGTTCACACACATAGTTTAATAATTAAACATTCAAACATTTTACTTTTGAAAGTGAACTGCAATATGCCCGTAAATCTGATTGAGAATGTTTCAATCCAACAATGCAAATGTAACATCAACATTTTCAAAGGGAAAGCACAAAGTTTTCATGTCGAACTTTTTATCGGGAGAATGAAAGAAAGCGAATAGAGGAAGAGATCAGAAAGAGAAAATGTCCAAAGTGCCATTGGAAGATGAGAGAAAACTTTGACGATCTGTTCTCGTGGATTTCTTCGTGAAATATTGAATCGACCGCCGCGAAAGCTCTATATACACTTTTTCATTTGTTTTCGTAGACCTCCTTTGCTTCCAAGTACGTATAGCAAGGATGGATTTCACTCCGATTCGGCACTTTTTCCGTTAACCCGAGTTTCAAGATGCCCAAAGAAAGAAAGCGTGAAACAGAGCGAGTGATCGGTAAAGTAACTTTGACACTTGTCGTTCTCTTGTGCCACTTGGCTTTTAAAACGACCAAACAATTTCTAGTCGTCTCTTTGATCACGTCCAGTCATACTGATCTACTGATTCGTTGAAAAGAAATCCATGTTCTATGTAATAAACCGGTTAAGATATTGCAATTGCTTTGGAAACGTGAAAACGATCTACTGAAAAGGTGCATCAGGGTATATCGAAAGTGGATGGTGTTATCAAGTGCTCTTGAATCTCCATATATACTTCACATCGGAGCCCGTTAGTGGTAAATCGACCTCGACCCATTTTCCGTAACGACGATTGCTGAAGTGGAATACGCAGTTATGGTGCATCTCCATCTTCCATTAAATACATATCTTCACATGACCAAATGTTAAGTCCTTTAAAATGCTGATGCTGTTTCATTTTGATAGTTTCCTATTCATTATCCTTTCTAGTTGATTTATTTTTATAATTCCGAGATAATTGGAAACTGCACATTCTTCTGCAAATAATGAATGGATAAATATATGTGTTATATAATTTTTATCTCTCCGCCAAGATTTTATCTTTTAACTATTCTACTTACCTTATTCATTACTGATTGATATTATTCACGTCTAAATTATAAGACATCTCGGTTTCTCACAGGATTGAATAGCGCTCTCGTTCTATACTGAAAGAAGAGAAAAAGAGCGTAGATCATATAATAATTCCTGAAAAATGATACGGGCGTTAAATGATCTGTGAATTATGGAATTATAAAATCTTAGATTGCGGCACCATAATTTCGCAGACCATAAAGCAGTTCTGGTAATTCGAGAGCCACCGAGCCGAATGTTTTGAGGAACTGCCGTCAATTCTCTTTCAGCATAATTTTTCTTTTAAAAACTTTTATATAAATTACCGTGCCATTTCTACATACTAAAATATTATGATTTTTATGATATGTGTGATTCAACCTTTAAATAAAAGGAGGAAATCTCAGACAAAAAAATATGTTTAATGAGTCCAAAGTCAGCTGTATAATAATTGTTAAAAAATATATATAAGTTGTATGCACTATGTATATATGAAAGGATTATTACCATAATAATTATAATTAATCTAATTAGCAAACGTCATTTGTCAATGTCTCTTTATACGCTTTATACCGAGTAAAATGAAGTGGAGAGATGAAGACATATCGTGGAAGACATTTCTCATTGCTGCGTGACTTTTTTAATAAATCATATGAGAAGGCTCGTAGCTCAGCAATAATTTTGTTGAAAAATTGAAAAGAGTGCACTCACCACTTTCGCAGTTTTCCTCTTCTTTTAGACGCTGACATTCATTACTCAGAGTACGACATCGAGAAAGTCCTTAATTCCCTAATGATCGACGGCACTCAGCATCCGCCATAGAGCTGATCTTAGCCTCTGTATTAACTCATCGAGACTCCTAGCGGAAGCAGGGGTTGTAACTCTCAAAGTTTACGGTGCCTTGATGCCTTGAGGATCCTGTCGCGCATCTGTCATGAACTCGGTTACTGCTTGCTTACGGCAGTACTGCGCCTTTGGCCATTCATCATTTAATGTTCTGTTAACCTATACGGACGAAAGTCACTATATATAGATGCATCAAGTCGAGTCATAACATATAATCCAGATTACCGACATATCCGATGCTTTTAGTGAATTTGGTTAAGTTAGAAATCAAGCAGTTCTGCTTTCATGTCATTTAATTTTTTTAAATTTAGAAAATAACATCGAATTTATTTAAACGAATCTCTATGAGAAAGTTCCTATAATAGGACTGTAGCATTTTGTCTCTTCTACTATAATTCTGATGGCTTGGATTAGGTATGAATTGTCAGGCGAACAGGGCGACAGATCAGTAAAAGGGAAGAGTGAACATTTCCGCAGATGCCTGATCCATTCGGAACAAACGGTTCAACCGGTATCGGGTATACGTGCTCCTATAGAATGCAAGCGAAGCGGCAGAAAATGACGTCGACATCTGATCGTTCGTCAGATATGCGAACAAAAATTGCGCAGGCGTCCATCGAACGAATTCCGAATTGACGCCCCCTTTGTACGCGTTTGCTCATGCACCGCGAATATTTCTCGGATAAAAGGTTCGGAAATGAAAGTTAAAAAACATTATAAAGTGAAAAATGAAAATTGTTCGATGCGGAAACTGTCAGAAATGACAGTTGTACATTGAATGATATTTATATTACAATTTTACAATAAATTTTGAAAAATGTTTTTAAGAAAAGCAGATGATAAAAATTTAAGAACAAACAATGCTTTTCATATATGATATCACAAATGAGTGAATTCTGAGACTGAAGATGAACGAAAATGGAAGACGGGACATTCCTAACTTCCGCTCGCGTTGAGCGTGAAAATTCTCTGTGCAGAGGATGCGAATGAGGTGCTTGCAACTGGAAACCGAGCAACTTTCAATATAATGGTCGAAGCAGTCAAGTGATGTCTTGGAGAAGTAGAAAGAGAGAGAGAAGACCAAAGGAAAAGGTCAAAGAATCAAAGGGCGCGTTTCTCATATCAAATATCGCGTAAAACAAGATATATTGAGGAACCCCTGAAGGTTGTAATAAAATGAAAGGTGGTCGGATGTCAACTACGCATTCTTATCGATGTGTATTCATGAAAAAGCAATAAATGATGTCTTTGATATCTCTAGATAGTTTGTAATACACTTACGTTTTAATGGATGGTTTTTTAAAACCGATATGTGATATCGTCTCCATGGAAAATCAATATTCTCTCGCTGTGATATGTGTGTGAGAAATAGCTGTAAACGACATGCCATTACCAGCTACAGTAGATGATGGGTTTATCGTAGTCTTCAAGCTTCGTCATGAATTTTACCTTTGAAAATTTTTATGCATACCTGGAAAATGCGAGCGATAAAAATTTACGAGTACACGCAATGTGAGTTATTTAAATATTTACGAAGGACATGTTTGATAACTGGGACACATTCGTGGAATGACAAATGTCGTTTTGTTCGCCTCTTGCGATGAAAGATATGCCGGTTACACGAATAAAATATTTTGCAGTTATTGTTTTGCATCGTGAAAAAAAACCTCTTTCGAATGTGAATTGGTGAAATAACTTAAATGAATACACTACAAGTAAGACAATAACAATAATTACACAAAGAATTGATTTTTTTACAGACGGATTTATTTATTAGTTATTACAATTCCACAATACAAGTTGACTTTCAAGATCGCCAATCTTCTAGATTTCTGATCCTGAAAAAATGTCTGTCTGTTTGTCTACCAATTCTGTCGTTGTGTTGTTGGCAAGATAGCCGCGTGATATGGCTGGACAGCATAATTGGAAATTTAGCAAAAAATTACCTTGGATACCAAAGCTGAAAAATTGCTATTTGAGATTTCATTCTCACTTCCGATTCGACCGGAAAAAAGTATTTTGGATTTTTATTTTGGAAATAACTATTGAGAATAATAAATATGAAACATTATATTGAAACTCGTGAACTCATTCTATTTATTTTTTGTACATAGGTTGAAAAAAAGTCTTCGAGAAGTTTACTTGTTTAATTAATTTTCGCTGGTTTTTGACTAGGCCATTGTGTTACGTCGTATATGCATTATGTTAAAACGGCAATATGTGTACGGGGTTTGATTTTGAAAATCAACAGTTCAATGAAAAACACAATAGTTGAGCAGACGATTCCAATAAACCATGCAATGAATAAGAATTGCAAGTCGTCGAGTGTCAAGGGTCGAAATTGAGTGGAGTCCACGTGATTCTCAGATTTTCCTGCCAGTTGTTCGATCCAATTATTGAATAAACCTCCTTCGAACATTTTCAACAATAGTAGTTGAACTCTGGTATATAGCAGACAACGTGGACGAACGAAATAAATGAGATAAATAGGTATCAGATTTTGTTTTGGAACATGACAATATTTTGAAGGTGATGAGACACGAACATTCATTTCTTCCGAAGCATATGCCTCATATAGACTGAAGTCTGTGCAACCCGTATGGTGTTCCATGTTTCTCGTTTTTTCAACACCATATTCTCGCAGTAGATATATTACCCAATCATCACCGAAAACAGTGAATCCAAGATCATTTACATCTTCTACTTTTTCAATATTCTGGTTTGACTCTTGCCGAGTAAGAATCTTTGCCAAATTTCCCTGAAATACCGCATTGATAACAAGAAAGATATTCAACACTGCAGCAAATAACACTTTCCCCTTACTAGTTACAGGCATTTTCGGAATTGGCAAACTGAGATAAACTCGCAGTATATTCACAGAATTTTTTGAATATGGATCCTTGAAAATGTACTTCAAAGCAATAAATATGAGGATACTAGTGATGAAAAATAGATCGCAAATATACGGAGGCAAAAACGCCATTAACTTTTGAGTCTGATTCATGAATCCTCTGTGTCGACTGACAACAGAAATTCCTGTTAATCGTGTAGGATGGGTCATTAACACCATCGGTAGATGTGGTTTCGGGAACATTGAAAGCATGAGCATATCCGCTTGTCCCCTAACAATAATAGATGTCAATCCAGTCGTTGCATTACCAAAATTTAATCTTTCTCTACTGTATATAGCAACTCTCGCATTCAATTTCGTCCACAAAGTCTTGCTGATCTTACTGTAAAAACCATGAAAATCACAAATAGATTTATCTAAAATATGTCCGGTCATTGTCAGTTAATTATTATTTTTAAGATAAAACAAAAAATCATTAAATAAATAACAGTCAATCACTTACTTGATGGGTTGCGATGCTTGAAGAGGGTCCATGGATGACCATTTATTGTCGAGACTGTGGACATCTTCCTCCAAGGACTTGGTGCTGTATCAGTATAAGGACTGAATGCAAATAATGAAGAAATTTAGTGTTCATCAACACAGATGAAAACAGCATGGAGCAGATTATTTTGCCAAGCTTCCATCAGAAATGTTTTGGCATTCGCACAGGCATTTTTACCGTGTTCACTATCTACGATTATGTATAACTGTTGAGGAGTCATCAAGCTCGAATTTCTTAGTACTGTATATAGTTGATCACGTGATGATGCTATTGCGATTACAAGAGGAATCGGTATTGCCGTAACTTTTAGGAATATATCATGGTTGGCATTGCTTGTTAATATGAAGGGTCCTAATACGTCATTTGAAGAGTCGGGCGATAAAATTATTCCAGCATCGCCAATCAAGAACCTTGCTCTTTCATCAGGAAAACAATTTTGAACCAAATTAATCTGCAGAAAGTACAGGTTGATGAACATTTCCTTTTATATTTCATAAAAATAAAGTTTAGAATTACCGTCGATTTGGCGACTCCTTTCGAATTCATTGTGAATACACTGATTTGACATGCATGTAGGCATAGATGGAAAATCAAAATAATGAAAATACTGAAATACTTTAACAATATTTTCAAGGGCACAAAGAGCTGTAGGACGAGATGTGACTAAATAATTAGATATGCCCCGCTGAGAACTCCGCATCGACTGAGGTGTAAAAAAATGAATACAACTCTTTACGATCGAGCTTATCGATCCACATGACCTATATAGAGTAAATGGAGGCAAGTTCGATCGCATTTTGTTGAGAAATCGATCTCATTTCTGGTTTTTATTGATTTTATTTTTCAAAATTTAAGATCATCTGTCTTTCGTTGATAACATGATCTACAGGCTACATATTTAGAAAGATGATGAAAAGTCCTGGACAAGGTCACTTGACCGATTCATTTGAGTCATCTACACAGAAGAAATTGCTCTGCAATTTCTGCGTGAAGAACTGCGTGGGTTGCAAATGATGCGTCATCAACTGCGACAGTTAGCGATGTCGTTAACATACTTGTCAAGCCTGTCCATGAATAGTACATTCAACATTTCGAACAAAATTCACGAGAAATCATAAAATACCAGTACCCATCATTTTCCCTGTTATCATCAATGAAAACTAGTTATAGAATAGAATGTAAATAATTTATCGTGTTGGTTGCTTCATATTCTGGAGGGAAAATGATATATACAGTAAAATTAGTCAAACATGTATGTTTTATTGACGCTTCTATTAATTACAATATTCATAATCGTAATGTACACTTTACACAACACAATCGTTACGACTGGTGATATTTTTTACAGCTGATTTTCGTCTAGAGCATATTGGCAATATGAATGGTGCTCTTCTATGAGTGATGTTAAGAGGAACATGTCTATGTGATTTGATTTTTATCAGCAACAATTCAATTAAAAACACGATCATTGAACAAACGATTCCAATAAACCATACAGTGAATAAGAATTGCAAGTCATCGAGTGCGAGTGGTCGTCGTTTAGTAGGGTGTCGCGGCATGTTAGCATCTTCTATAAGGCTCTCGAACCAAATGTTCACTATACCTCCTTCGATTAGTTTCAACAATAGTTTATTAACTGTCATAGATAGGGGCCAACGGGGTCTCATAATGTATACATGATACATCTGCATAAGATTTCGTTTTGGAATATGATCTTGTGGCGATAATCTAGCACGAACATTCATTTCTGATGCGGCAAATGCCTCATTTAAACTCAAGTATTCGCAATTGTAGCCATAATTGGGAACTATTTTAATTCTTTCAACACCACTAAATTGCAGTATACTTGCTACAAATTCATCGCAGAGAACAGTGAATCCAAGATCATTTATATCTTTAATATATTCAATATTGTGGTTCTCCTGTGGATGGGTGAGAATCTTTGCCAAATTTCCCTGGATTACAGCATTAACGATTAGAAAGATAATCAACGCTGCAGCAAACAATACTTTCCCCTTACTAGTTATAGGCATTTTTGGTAATGGCAAACTGAGATAAACTCGTAGTATATCCACAAAATTTTTCGAATATGGATCCTTAAAAATGTACCTCAAAGCAAGGAATATTAGGAAACTAGTGACGAGAAATAGACCGCAAATATACGAAGGCAAAAACGCCATTAACTTTTGAAACGGACTCATGAATCCTCTGTGCCGACTGCAAGCAGAAATTCCCGTTGATAGTGCAGGTACAGTTATTGAAACCAACCGCGGTAAATTTGATCTCGGGAATGTGGAAGCCACGAGCATATCTACTTGTCCTTTGACGACAAGAGATATTGCTCCACTCGTCGCATTACCAAAGTGCGATTGTAGTTTTTCATAAGACATATAAAAGCTCGCATTTAATTTTTCCCACAAAGTATCTCTGACCTGTTTATCAAAGCCATGTATATGGGCCACTTTACGACCGATAATCCCGAGACTCGCATATGGAGGATGGGGTACAATCGTAAGTTCGATCACGTAACCACCAAGATTTCTGGTCTTTTGGAAGAATAGGTTATTACAGATGGATTTACCTGAAATGTTTCCGGTCATTTTTGGTTAATTATAATCTTCAAGTTAAAATAGAAAATCATTCGATGAAGAACAATTTACTTACTTGACGGGTTGCGATGCTTGAAGAGGGTCCATGGATGTCCATTTAATGCCGTCATTGTGGACACCTTCTTCCAATGACTTGATGCTTTATCAGTGTAAGGATTAAACGCAAATATTGAAGAAGTTTGGCGTTCATTGATGCAGATGAAAATGGCATGAAGCAGATCATTTTGCCAAGCTTCCATTAAAAATGGTCCAGCATTCGCACAGGTATTTTTAGCCTGTCCACTAGCTCCGATTATGTATAACTGTTGAGGATGCCACAAGCTCGAATTTCTTAGTACAGTATTTAGTTGATCACGTGATGTTGTCATTGCGATTACGAGAGGAGTCGGTATTGCCGTAGCTCTTGAAAATATGTCACTGTCGGAATTGCTAGTCAATATGACGGATCTGAATGCGCCGTCCGAAGAGTCGGACGATAAAATGATTCCAGCATCGCCAATCAATATACTTGCTCTTTCATCAGGAAAACACTTTTGAACCAAATTAATCTGTAGGAAGTACAAAGTGATGGACATTTCCTTTTACATTTTGTGAAACATAAAGTTTATAGTTACCGTCGA
>JABSMT010002025.1:0-10291 GCA_018902335.1 Eumacrocentrus americanus | reverse complement strand
TTATATTATATAAAGTGAAGACGCAAAAGTGATGATTGCGTTGTCGATATGTACATTCCTAAACTATGATATCGAGTTTTATATACGTAGGTCCACAACGATTGCTCTCATTATAATATATCACTTGGTATTTCACGTGTACACGATATGCACGTCTACAGAAGCTAAAATTCGCTCGATACTTCGTTCCTGAAGTCACTGACGACGTTTCAACATTGACGTCACCAGTGTCTTCAGAAAATTCTCGAACATGTGCAAAAAGTGTGTCAACTATCCTTTAGATTTATAATACCAGTTCATTCTTCGCGCTACGATAAAAACGATACAGACATTTTCCAGGATTGCCACTATATAACTTAAATATCACGAGAGAGACATTCCACAGAATTGAACTTTCAGACAGTTATATTGATGTTTTTCGTCTGAACAGTGTCGTTGAGGAAGTCATTATACATTCAAGATAAATTCGTGGCAACAAGGAGAATCACCGTGACCGTTGCTACGAGAGATCGATCTTGCGGAGATGCCTCTGTTATCTAATTTATATTCGAGGTTAAATGCGTTCTCGAGCCGTCTCCTCGTGTCTGATTGTACTCTGGACAGCCTCAAGGTGCCTTTATAACGGTATACATTCAGAGAGATGACGAGGAGAAGGATCGATGGCCCATCTGAGCTATATCATGGGGCATTTATGCCTGAGCGATTTCCTCCGTTGCCTGAAGGCTCTCCCTGGCAACCTCCATGTCCTTGTCGTCCTTATCTGCCCCAGATATCACGTATACTGGCTGCTTGTCATATGCCAGGAAACGTTGATCTGCAGGCATTGCCTTTGGAGTGCAATACCTCGTTCTCATCTATGAATAAATTGATAAAAAAAAATTATATCAATTGTTTCTCGACCAATTTCATTGTGTTAGACTGCTTTCATAAAGCAAAATGATTAGGAACGTACCTTCTTGCGATAAATCAAAAGTAAAATGATGAGGCTACCGATGATGAAAGCACTCGCTGTGGCGAGAATAACCGTGGCGGTCTGATAAATTGGCGTCTCGACCTTGGTGAGGACTTCCCGTTGCTCGAGAGCCATTATCTTGTCCTCTGTTTCGAGAGTCAAAGGCCTATGAATGAATCTTGATGTAGTGGCATCAGCAACCGAGCCCAAAAGCGATAAACTTCGACTCCTAGTGAGTTCTTCAAGATGAAAAGCCACGTCGATCTTGTTCTCGCCCACAACCTCAAACCCAATGATTGCTGCATCTAAATCCAGTTCCACTGCAATGCCATCCTTCATGGTCGCGCTCAAATCACGCAGAAGATCCTCGGCTGCTGCTGTGAAATTATTCGTGTCCTCATTCACAAAGTGACCAGGGAAGCGGAGAGTTACTTCAACTGCCTCGACCGGTGTCATTACTGCAAATAAAAACGTTTCCTCAATACTTTTGTGCCAATGCAATTCTTTGTTCCGTTATAGTAATGCATGCATACCGTAGAGAATCATCACTCAAAGCTGATGTTTTACGACATATACTTACAACACATTCGAGATCCTTTGTAGAAAGGTTCTGAGCCAACAATTTGATTTCCCGCTTCGTCGACGCACCAACAGGTCTCCCCTGCACATTGAGTTGGTTCAAATTTGCCATCTTGATCGCAAGTTGTTGGTACATGTCCTCTTTCTTTCATTGCTTGGCATCTCGTGATCAGAATTCTCGCAACAGGCTTTTCCTCAATTGCAAGACCAACTAAAGTATTTTCCATGTAGGCTGCGATCTCCGAATCGATCTCCATTGGGCCTTTACCCTTTCTAGCCTGTCTAAAGTTGCACTTGGGTTCCTTTCCACGTACCAGAGATCCTTTCAGTGCAACGCCCTTTCTGTCGACACACCAGCAGACACCAACGTGCTCGAGGCACTGAACGGATTCCCAGGAACCAGTTTCAGCATTGCATCTCGGCAGAAATGACGGTTGCTTGATTCTCTGAGACTTCTTCAAGTTCCTTTCTCTTTGTAGCTCGCAGGGTGTGAGCACAGGACAAACGTCGTCACACACTAATTTACTCGAAAAATCATTGTGTCCAACAGAACAGCCTATTTTCCTCCTGCATTCATTTAATTCTGGATCAAAGTACCACCTCTCGGTATCATTCGTTCCTCGATTCGGTCCACACTCGATTAACCGTGGTGGCTCGAAGCACACTTCTCTAGGCTTGGGACAACAGACAGCGTATTCATCGAGTGGCGAGAGCTCACACTTATGCGTAGTGGGGCAATGCTGACCGTGAGGACCACAAATCGCTGGTGTGCTATCTTGAGTAAGCAAAGGCGATCCATTGGGACAGGGATTGTCTTTCTTGGGAAGGCAGACAGGGACTGGAGGGCAGGGAGGGGCACTGCAAGCAACTTCGACCATTCTGCAGGCTTCGTTTTCTCCCCGACAGTTGATAGCCTTGCAGGGATCCCTGCAGGTGCAGAGAGGACAGCCAGAGGGGTCAAGATCCAAGCCATCGGGGCAGTCTAATTGACACTCGATGTCGGGACAACGAACAGGGGTGTTGCATCGTGGTACAATTCCTTCAGGGACTCTAGTCCCAGCTGCCTCTCTTCCTTTATCATCAACGCACCAGCACATGCCTAAATGACATTGAACTGGTTCGAAGCTGCCCTTGTCGTCGCATCTGGGTATGTAAATTCGTCTTGCAGGCTCTCCGGACTCTCTAGCAGCATGCTCAGCCAACGTTTGCGCATGCTGACAAGCTGTAGCAACCACTGGGGTCACGCACTGAGTTCCACAGCCAGTGGAGCAGCATTTACTCTCATCAGAACACTCTTGGTCGTTGCTGCAGTGGACCTCGCAGCTAGAGGAGCTCGGGACGAGATAGGGACACTGTCCACGCTTTGTCGCGAGGCAGGCAGGCACCTGGGGACAGCTCTGACCCTCACCACAGTTCACGTCGACCATTGAGCAAGTTTTCTTGGGCTCACATACGACTCCCTGGCATGGATCTCGACATTGGCATTGTTCGCAACCAGCGTCGTCTATATCACGACCATATGGACATTCCAAATCGCAGGTTGAAGCCTCACACATCTTAGTAATTCCTCGTATTTCCTCACAGTCGATTTCAGTCGTGTTAATATTGATCTTTAAAGGCACACCGTGCTCATTCACACAGTCACAACGAGATTCATGGCACTGAAGAGACTTCCATGTGCCGTCTGGTGAGCATTTTGCTGGTGGTATCGCTAGAGTCATGCCCTCGCGAGTGCCTTCCATGCGGTCGTTGAAGTCCCTCAGGTATTCGCACACTGAAAAAAATTAAGAAATGTGTTAAACAATTTTTTTCAAGAGAATTATTAGGATTATTGATGGTAAACTAACTTGTAGGAGGTTTCGAAGTGTAAGTAGGAACTGGGCAGCAGACAGACTGGCCAGCTTCAGGCACCATGGTGCAAAGGTGACCCTGAGCACATGTGTCATTTGCAGCAGAGCACGTGACAGCATTGCCACTCTCATCGCTCAAAGGTGCACCTGTTATACAGGGACTCTTGTACGTCTTCTTTGGTCGACACTCTGGTGTCGTGGGACACAGAAAATCAGGACAGCCGTTCTCGCGATAGAGAGTGCATTCCTGATCCTCCGGGCACGGATATCTACAATGAAAACATATTTTTCATCATATCTAGTTGCTATTCGAAGCTTGATAATCTATATCTATATATGCTATTATATAAAAGAGCTTTGGTGTTTGTTCGTGAAAAACTCGAGAACCGCTAAACCGATAGCAAAAAATCTAATACCAGGGTATTCCTCACATTTTCGCAAGTAACATAGGCTATAGATATTTAATAAAAAATACTTAAATTTTTTGGTAATACCCAGTGTCATCAAGTTTTATTTCAAGAACGTTCTAAGAAGTTTCATATCTAGAACATTTTAGAGTGTCTGGTTTCTGAAATATTCTACAACGTACGAAACTACCATAAAATCCCAAAATTTCATACTACGTTTATAATGGTGTATGAATGATTGTACGATTATTAAGAGGATTTATAGAAGCTTCTACTGCAAGTCCAAATACCGTCTACAAAGAGGTTTTCAAAAATAAATAACCCGGGCAACGCCGGATGTCACAGCTTGTGGTTATATGAAAGAAAACACTGTTACCCTTCACAAGGATCATCACATTCACATGTGGAGCATCCTGATTCGTCAACCTTGAAGCCATACTGACAGACTTGAGCACACTGTTGCAGAGCACAGGATGGTAAGGCTCTACCTTTGGATTTTGGTAAAATCTTTTTGCAATCAACAGTATCTGACGGTCCCATTGTGCCAGAAATTTTTTTTCCATCAGTATCTACACACCAACAGACTAAACCATTCCTCGAGCATTGTGTAGTCTCGTATGCACCACCTAGAGTTAAGAAAAACCAAATAAAAATAGAAAAAATAAGACTTTTTCTTCTTTATTCAATTGATAATCATCCTAACTTACTTTCATTGCACTGAGGCACGTATCCACGTCCCTGTTTCTCGGAAATACTCAACATCTCTGCCAGCATCCGATTCTTCCGACAGGCGCTGAGTCCAATCGGAAGTAGACAAACTCCACCGCGGCAACTCTGGCTGCCACAGCACTTCTGCGACTCGGTGCACTCAAAGTCATGCCGACAAGGTGACCCACAGACAGCTGGCTCTTCTGGCGGGCATGTTCCAGGTTGTTGGATCCGAAGACTCGTGGGACAGCAGACACCATACTCTTGATGAGGCTCAACCAGGCAACGATAGAGAGGTGGACATGTGGGTTTGCCAGGGGAATTGCCACAGAGGAAGGGACGAGGCGAGTCTGTGATCTGGAGGGGTTTACCCACTGGACAAATCGTCGCAAGGGACTTGGCTTTGCGACAGCTGGGTATCGGTGGACATGGTGGGCGTACACAAGGCGACTCAATTAATTCGCATGTCTGACCAGAACCGGGACATGTTACTCTACGGCATGGATCACGACATTCGCACTTTGGACAACCTGTTTCTACATCGATCTGAAAGTCAATGTAAAGTTAAATCACTGTATTTAATTATCTAATTTATGATGATTATATATGAGTAAACATATTAATTAATTATTTTTCAGGTTTTATTCTGGATAGTACCTCAAATCCAAGGGGACAAAACATGCGACAGGAGTGTGCCTGGCACAGTCTTGGATTGTCACAGTCAACGAATTCTCTTCCTGGCGATCTGGTGCCTGCTATTTCACTCCCAAATTCATCAACACACCAGCAATTCTTCTCTGCCGGTTCACACTGGACTCTCTCGAATTCGCCAGTTACATTGTTGCATTGGGGAAGAAATTGCTGTGGTCCACGTGCTCCCAGGGCACGTGATCGCCTGTTGGCTGCCAAAGCAAGCTGCTCGCAACCAGTCAGCTCGCCTGACACGCATCGCAGACCACAAACGGTCTCGCAGCATTTTTCAGTGGGACTGGAGCACTCAAAGTGACTTGAGCATGGTGCTGCTCGAGAGGGACATGTACTCTGCTCGTTCAGTGATGGACATCGTCCTGCTGATCTCAGGAGAGGTTCTACAACAATATTATTGTTTTTTTTTTATTTTTCATTAAATAAAAATTAGTGTCTTATTCAAAACAAAACGAACGATTGCATTTAATTAATTAAGTGTTTTTCTAGGAAGTTTTATTATTGGAAAATGTTGAATATCTTTGAATGAAGATGTTGGAATTTTTTGATTAGACGTTTTGAAGCTGATTGGGAGGAGAAGAAGGCGGAGTTATAGCATTATTACATGGAGAAATCGCAAAAATAGCCGGAGTCCAAGCTAACGGTTTCTCGTATCCTACTGCCACACTTATCGCGCGCACAGCTTTACTCAATGTATGAAACCGTGCCTCGGGCACTCGTTATCCGGCTTCATTTGTATTGCTGCTCTGCAGAAGCAGCAGACACACACATTGATCGAGCCTACGAGTTCAAAACTCCACATATGTATATGTGTATAAATGCCCTTTGCGTCTGCCGACCACTATTTACGCCTCGACTTTCCGCCCCAGAGTTTTTAATATCAGCCTGACTACGTTTGATGAGCGCTAAATATGGAATTAAAAAAGGCTACAGGAACTATACCTACAAAGACAAAATAAAGCTAATATAATTTTCACATATTAATTTTATATAATGTCATTGATTTATAAAAAATTTCCATTTATTTTTTTATTGTCGTAGTATTAATATTAACCCATTAGCGCCTAAGTATCCGTTTTCGTCCGTTTTTGATTTTTCATAAATTTGCGTTTTTCCAATCATTCACGAATAGGAACTATACTTCATTATACGGAAATTTGCGCAGAATTTTATGCTACATCCAAATCTTTCAGTTACAGATTGTTGTTCAATAATCATAAACGTTTAAACAAATAACAATCGAAAAATTTTTTTGGCTTAAAACAACTCTAAACCGATATATTTTCATTTTCCACTTTGAATTTTAATCCTAAAGTGACCCAATGTTGTTCGGGCATTAATGGGTTAATGTGTCGTCAATTGGATTCATCGATGTGGCAGATAGTCGAAGGGTTTGAGCTGCCTCTTTTTGTGGTGTTTACGTCCCTCCTATATAACTGCACATAACATATATAGCCTCATGTGCGCAGAAGAGACGCTCGTTGAGCCGCGACCTCGTCTCGTACAGTTCGTGAATTTCATTTCGTGCGGGCGCGCGTACTAATTGGCCTAGGGAATACTGGAGCGAGTCTCAAAACTCCACTCTCTTTGCCTCTGAACTCTCTCCCTCTATATGGCAAAGTCGATTCGCTATGGTAAAGTCGAAGTCTAGTGCTGCGCCAAAGCCTTTACAAACTCAGCGATTGAACAAAGGGGAAACCACACGAGAAAGAAACGAGAGAGGTCTATATAGGAATGTTTCAAAGGACATCATCATCATTCCTTTTCCTCCCGTTAAATTCTCTCACTCTTTTTGTTTTCCCTTTGACTCTGATGTATGTATCCATTATTTGCTTTTATCGTTCTCGTTAAGTCGTTACAGCATTTTTAAAAGCCTTTTCTATATACTTTATACGACTTCAATCATATTCTTTCTTCTCTGAAAGGTTCTCTGAATTTTTTTGATCCCAGGAATTTTATAAACAGATTTTCCCTCGCTTTTTATGACTCAGTATATAGAGGATATAATAAATTGTGGAATGTGACCTGAATAGTTGGAATGCTACAATGCTTGGGATAAGAGAAATCGACAATGATAAATATTGACCGACGGAGTTTCGACTCGGAATAATCGAGAGCCATACCATCGAAGTCAATAAACAAATATAGGTCGAGAGTATATACCTATATCTACACCGAGTGTGATCATCTTTCGACTCGAACGTTTCTCGCGGTTCGACCAGAAGCGCGTCAACACATCCGAGGCCGCGGTCTCATTTCGATGAGACCGCGATTGGCAAAATTACCTACTTCTCTATGCACACAATTCTTCTATATACAATAATACAGCAAACATGTCCCACACTAAGTTGGGGAAAAGAAAAAAGAATTGAAACACCTCTAATTAAGGTGTACTTTAATTAATTGCATTTAATTGTAGTAATGTATATTCATTTTTTTTTATTCAACAGAAAATCTAGAGAAAGAAAAAAAATCCTTTTTATCATCTTCTCGTTAATTAAGTGAAATTTTAGTTTCCCCTGCACGTTGATCCGCTCAGGAATATGAGTGAGCACTTGATTAAATTTAAAAAAATTCACCACTCAAACACGTACAAGAGTTAGGTACTTCATTATCGTTCGCGAGGAATAATTGACCGAGCGAGCGAAGCAAGTGAGATCTGTAGATTTAACTCGAGCTCTGGGCATTTTGAGTTTGTCCGACACAAGTGCGGTAAAGCAGTCGCGATATTCGCATAAGCCAGCATCTTTTCCGCGCATGCCGGAAATCGGCCACTTTACGTACGCTCTACAGGCATCGAAAGTCGAACTTTCCAAGCAGGTGTTACAAAAAAAGTATTGTATGTGGCATGGGCGGATAGGCGATATCTGACGCGTGTGATGATGACAGCACTCGCCTCGGCTCATGCTACATTCACACTCGTACTCGTGTGAATGCGCATGCGCCTTCGGCTCGTGCTACCACCTCACACTCGTTGGATATCGCCTACTTTCCGCCCTTGCCACACAATATACTATTTTTTTTTAACTTTATCTTTTATTACTTGGGCGGTAAAATAAAAAAATAAAAAATACATTTTAAATAGTGTCCCTCAGCCCAGGGTACATCGCGATGTACACCTGGGTATTCCTAACAGGCACGTTCTCGTCTCGGGATTGAGTACTGCTTATAACAGTGACCAAATTCTGTTTTAAGGCCAAATACACCTATATTCGGGCGAGAACTTCAAAATTTTCACATAAATATGTAGTCATAGCGAGGTCTACTGTTTACAGAACTACTAGTTATCATGGAACGTGTGATGTGTCCCTCAGGTCATTTTGTATTAATATTAATTTCACTGTTATGTACATATATATACCAGCGTCGATCGATGATGAGGTCGTAAAGACAAAAAGGAGTTGGAGACAGACGAATGTCGCCCAGAGCGGCTGATGCTCGTTACCCCCACAGTCGTTGCGCATCCTCAGCGCATCAAATTGGCGTGTTTATTTATTTATATTTTGGACTTCCTACAGCACCTGAAAGCAAAACAAATCTATTAATTAATACATTGAAGTATACATATAACACATTAATAATTAAGATAATAGACTCTCGTTTCATTAAAAGAAGCGAGAAAAGTTTTAATTAATTTTTAGATTGACTCAAATGAAGTTATAAATATACATAAAGAGACACAATCTAGAATTTTCTGAAGTCTTTGATCAGACATGTCAGTTCATTCTTTCATCAAAAACTTTTTAATCAACAATGGAAGTAAATGTGAAATTGAATTAAAACTTTCAACTGTCGTAAAAAGAAATACAAAAGTGTGTGTGTGTGTGTGAATGTGACAAGATGGGATAAAGTGAAATGAAAGAATAATAAATATTAAATATTTTCTCAAGACCTTTGTCTCATTCGAACATTTGGATAAATTTCTTATGTACTTAATTAAGTGAGACACCGGAGTAATTAATTAGAAGAATCTCTTGACACTGCAGACGAAGAGAAGTAGATAGGGAGGTATATAGGTAGTAGTAGGTCTTTGAGAGTTTTCCCCGAGCAGAGACACACTTCCCCGTTGGATACGTTATTGCAATTATTAGACACCAGAAGAAAACAAATAGAATAAACGAATAGAGTGATAAAACGAGGACGAGAAACGGAAATAAAAGATATGTAAAACGTTGAAGATCAGAAAAGTCATTATGTCACGGATATTTAAAATTCTAACGCTCCCTTCTTGAGCATCAGAGTCTCGTTATTCATGAGACAGGTAGGTAGGTAGGTAGATAGGTAGTCGGCTAAAAGAAACAGCCGCCTCTATTGCCAGATCTCGCGTTTTTTCATCTTTTTCCTTGAGTTACAATTTTTTTTTCTCATATTTTCTTCCTCTCACGTAGTGTTTTCCTTCCTCTTTCGCTTTGCTGCGAGGCTCAAGGGGAACTAGAGAACTGCTTCGAGTACAACAAATGTCTTTGTCTTTTATATTTTTACTTTTCATCACTTTAGTGAAAAAGAGAAGTATTCGTTTAGTGCCAAAAATGACGTGTCAATTTTACCATTTCTGTGTCTGGACGTTTTAAGCCCCCCAGGCACTAGACAACATGATTTTAGCATAACGCTGGTCCGTCGTCTGTCCGTCTGGTGGTCTGTCCGCAAAAAACGCACAATATAGGTATCCGCCAAATGATCAGCCAAATGGCTCGATAGAAAAATCTGCAATTTTGCAGGAAGTTACCTTAGATACCAAAGATGAGAAATTGATAGTTGCGATCCCGATCTCACTTCCGGTTTGGCGAGAAATCAGTAATATTTGAAATTTCTACTCGCAAAAATTCATGAAAACATTTGAAATTTAATAGGAATATTCCTTGAGTACTAAAGATAAAAAAGGTCATATACATCTTTTATGTATCACTTTCGGTTTGGTGGGAAAATAAATCGCTAAGAAGCTTGGCTTGTTAGACTTTTCTTCACCTCCTATAATAAATAATTAATGCGTCAGCATAAAAATTTCACACATTATTTTTTTTCTGTCAAGCCGGAAGCGATAGAAAAAATCTTATACGACTTTTTTTTATTCTTTTTTATCAATGTACATC
>JABSMT010002014.1:0-10292 GCA_018902335.1 Eumacrocentrus americanus | reverse complement strand
TAAGAATGCGAAGTTGTTTTACGAAAATTTTGCAACTTTTTTGTCTGCCAGAAATGTCCACTTCATTCTCAAAACGTCTGCCAGTGAAGGGGTTAAGAGAGTCCAAAGTCTCCTGATCAGTAGCAAACCTCCGAAAATTTCATAGGCTGGCTGCTGCGATGCTTTACAACGTCGGTGGCATACGTTTAGCTTTTAATAGAGATTCGGAGTCATTATCCACCGGTATACTTTGGTCTGGACAACAACACACTGTTTGAAGCTTAGAAAAAGCATCCGTTATTAACAAAAAAATTTTTCTCCTTCAGAAGATGAATATGCGGAACGTTTTTTCGTAGCCAAGGCCAACACCTACCTCGCCCGTTAAATATTATATGTCGATAATACTTGCCTATCATTCGCGATATAACCATTACTGATTTTCGTTCTTTAATTTTTTCGAAATGATACTCTTTCACTGTAGTGCGAGGGGGCATCCTCCCCAAGCGATGTTACAATCCTGATTTTTGGATATGTTGGCCTCTTCCATTTATACAGATACCCCCTCACCATGTTTCCACGGCTTTTTCCCTAATTTTCACTTTTTCCTAGGCTCCACTCTCGATCACAGCGTGAGATCATTCCTTTTCCTTAAAGCATCATAGAAAGGAGTAGACACATACACAGCCTGCCCCTTCCAGTATAATTTTGTTTCAGGTATGGGGTAGAAAATGTCCGTTTCTATACACGTAAAAGTTGAACCTATTTGCTTTAAGTGAAAGTCCTCATATTTCACATACATGTCCTCATCCAAGAAAAATATTGAATGTGTTATCATGCGAGCAACTTTTATATCTCCGCACGCTCTCAAAAGATGTAAAACATTATCAGAAGTCTCTCTGTCAGTAGTGAATCTGGGATCATTCAATATGCTGGCCGCTGCGATGCTTTGCAATGTCGGTGGTGTACGTTTAACTTCAAAAAAGGTTGTGGGATCGACGTTTTCAGGCAGTTTTTCATCAGAACACCAACACACCTCCACCGTGTGATTAAAAGTATGTGACGCACTATCTAGATGCGTGATATAGTGCAGTAATGCACATGGCGAATAGCTTTTGATACAGTACACTTGCCGTGTTCACCGAATAAGTTATAAACATAATCATCAAAATCTTGTCTTATATCTAGCATTTTGTACTCGTTCACTATTACCGGTTTGTCATTTACACGTCTTTTGTCTTTAATTCGACAGCGAAGATAATTTTCGATGGCGATGTTTCAGACCAGGGCCACGTTCCACGATTCATTTTCACTTATAAATCTTGGGGCTTACTAGCGGAGAATAACTTGGAAAAAATTTCGACTAAAATGTCAGGATAAGATTTTCTTTTCCCACTAATGAAGTGACGTCATACTCTCAGGAGACTTTGAAAAGCAAGTTTTAACTTGTCTCGCTCACCACTGAAGTGACGCCATATGTCCGTAGTAAAATGGAAAAGCGAGTTCTAACATATCTCTCTCCTCCTCCTATTTTTCGTAAAAAGAATTATCTACTCCCCACTGTACTGTCCATCATATATTAAAAGGGCATGTAATTTTTTATTGGGTCAGTTTAGCCTGAGCGCTTGAACGACTATAAGCATCTGAAAATGGTTTCGCCAACTGATATTAACCAGCATTTACTGCTTTCGAATTCGTTCACGTTGAATAAGTCATACATCAAACACGTGTGTGTCGGAATAAAAGTGGGCGATAACTTTGCACCTGTAGTGCAATTGTACGGTGTACAATACTATCAATCAATCGAATTCAGCGGCGTAGAGTGGAAAGAATTTTCTACACATCTCGAGCGATTTTTATCAACCTATTACCTGTGGAGATGTATCAGTTCGTTACTCCACAAGTCACAATGTTAAAGGCGTGATTTTCCGACACAACAACGGCTGCGAGCTCTACGTACGAGCTGTACATTACAAGAACTGAAAAAAAGTCTGCTTGTATTGACAACTGGCTACAATTCCTGCACCAGTTACCAATTTTCTTCTACATCAACTCCATCGCCGACACTATTGCTGAGGTCATCAAAAAAAATTTGATGAGAAATTCGACGGCCACTCTCGACTAACGAGATATCGAGGCATATGTAAGAAACCACTTCAACGACCTGTATGACAGCTGTGAAAAGACTGTATTATATTCAGACACTAGCCGTGATTTTCAGTTTCTGTACACGTTATGTGGTGAGATGATTAATTTTTACTTTGACGATTTATATAAACTTATAACTAAGTCTCTTTCAACGTATAGAATAGAGAATCATTCACCTAGTTTTTATGGTACTGATACCGTTTTTTAATAAAATAAAAGAAAATTCTTAAAAAATATTTTTTATTACACGCTTTTATTGAAGTGAAACGCTTTTATTGAGTTCTTTAGAGGCGTTGAGAGTAAAAATTCAAGGTCGTAACACGAAATCGTTGCAACGAAAATTTTGGAGAAAAAGGGATGCGACATATAGTTTAAAAAGAGAGAGAGAGTGAGACAGAGCATCTTATACACGGTATTGCCTATTCTCGGTCTCCGCTTTGTGCGGCGCTTCGTGTTCATCGCGCTACTCGGCTACATATACGTGTGTCCCTATAATACATATATATTGGATTCATGTATGTATGCATATGGGACTAAAACCTATGCATTTATATTGTGTGTACTCACACAGATGATGAGGAATAGAAGGCACAGCTGTAGCTGAGCAGAGTTACGCGCATGCGCGTTGTGTGTGGTGTTGAACAGAGTGAAAACTCAGCTGTGAGCATTCTGGGCATCGTCGTTTGTGAAATTTTATTGGTTATATTATATGTTGTGTCATTTTTTCACTAACTCGCGAATGATAATGTGCGTGTTGTAAATGAACAATCTCATCAACCCGACAAGAGTCAGGGTCACATTGCAGTACCGGAAAATAGCGCTTCTATACTTTATGATTATTTAAATCGTCAGAGTAGTCCTGATGATGTTCGAGTTGAAGATAATCATAGAACAATTGTTGTTCAAGTTGATGTGCATGAACAAAATCCATCCCGGCTTCCGGAAAATCTACCTGCAAATTTGTCGCGACGACAGTATAAAGCTCGAAATAATGGAATAAAAAAACAGGGGCGCAGCGTACTCGAGAATGTAGAGCGCGAAAAAAGGCGGCGGGAAATGCTGGCATTCAGAATCAAACGGCAGCTGGATCTTCTTTTACTGATGTTGCATTATTGAATGATGACATGTGTGTTGTGAATCGTGAGCCAATGACCTCGCCTCAACTACTAGAGCCTGAGCCAAATATTACCAACAACATTTCGAATAGTCCAAGACCATCGACGTCCAATCATCACTTGAACGATCGAATTAATGTGCGCCAACATGACTCGTGTTCACCGTGTAGTGATTATCATCGACATAGTAGAACTCACGAGGAATTTACTGCAAAATTTGTCAACAATTCATTTGGACATGTTTGCTCCGTTTGTGACAGGTTGTCGTTTAAAGAAGATTTAAAACGTCCATCGCCTCAACATGAACAAATTTTAACTACAATTATACCACATATCCCTAAACAGAATAGCGCAGTATGCAACATATGCATGCAATCTTTAGATAAAGAAAATATCCCAACGATGTCAACGTATAATGGCTTTAAATACCCGGAAAGACCTCATAATCTACCGCCGTTAGATTTAGTTTCGGAGAGACTAATTTCACCACGTATTTCGTTCATGCAAATCACCAGATTGAGACATGTAAATGGTCAATACGGCATTTATGGGCAAGTCATCAACGTACCTGTTTCTGTTAATACAATGGTCAATCACCTCCCGAGGAACATCGACGATGACCATAGCATAAACGTACACATCAAGCGTAAAAAATTCACAAAACGAGTTATTTGCATGGCATCGTTAATAAACGTACAATAAAGGCCTGGTTACAATTTTTGGTACCATCTCCACTTTACACAATGTACGACATCAAAATAGATGAGTCATTCTTCAACAGCGACCAAATTTCCGATGAGATTCCTCGAGACAATATCAGTGAACACATTCCCATTGAAGAGAGTCTCACTGCCCAACAGCATACGCTAATATGGAACGAAGAACAATATTTACGTATTGCACCAGGGGATCAAAATGTTCCGCAAAGTTTGCTGTTTGACGAGCATGCGGAGGAACTCTCTTTTCCTTCTATTTATTTGGGTTAATTCCGGAATTTTAGAGAAGGGGTTCAAGTGACACCGTTTATGATGGCATCGAATGAGCTAAGAACATCTGATCGACGTGCTGTTGCACCATACCATCTGTTGTACATGGCGATGAAGATCATGAGAATGCGGGTTCGCGATTCTCTCACAGTTGCATTTAAACACGTGGGTAAAGATTCGAACATCACTCGGAAACAAATAGAAAATGAGCAGTACATTAACAACTGCATCGAAACCAATCTCGCTTTTTCTGCGATCGATTCCAAACTCGACTTGGTATTGGGCTGATAGGAAAAGAGACCTCTTCGCCATGATCAGGCAGTTAGGTAAACCTACGATATTTCTCACTGTAAGTGCAAACGAACTTGGATGGAATAGTTTGCTTCAGACATTATACAAATTCAAAAATAATGGAGCGGAGATTTCGGAAGAACTAGTTGAGCAATTGCATTACTTTGAAAAAACAACACTTGTTAACGAAGACGCTGTTACTTGTGCCATTCACTTTAACAAATTAGTCAACGTGTTAATGATTATTTCACAATCACCGAAATTCAGCCCATTTGGACGATATCACGTGGTTCATTATTTCAAACAGATCGAATTCCAGCATCACGGCAGCCCACACGTGCATATTCTACTGTAGCTGGCAAATGCTCCATGTGATGTACTTGCTGAGGACAAATTAGACGCTATAGCATTAATTAACCACATAACATCCGTTTCGTCCAAACAGGTATCAGGAAATATCAAACTTCAAACACACAAACACGTGCTATAAAAAAATAGTTGCTAATAGAGCTCAGCAATGCAGATTCGAGGCACCTTTTATGCCCAGCCGATCTACAACTATATTGTCACCTATGCAGAAAAGCGAACCTGGGTTTCAGCGATATGCTGCGCATTACAAGAGTATCAGAGTTAATCTTGAAAACAATGACTACCCTGATATCGATACTTTTTATCGAGAGAACAAAATATATTCTGATGACGACTATTGCAACATACTTCGAGCTGGAATCAATAGACCCAGGGTTTTCTTGAAACGTCAAATACATGAAAAATGGCACAACCCGTTTAACCCTTTTGTGTTCAACATCATGAAATCGAACATGGATATTCAATTTATTACTGAAGAATATTCTTGTGCCGCTTACATTGCTGAATACGGAAATAAAACCAACAGAGGTGTTAGTCATCTTCAACGTCAAATTATTCAGAATATGGACGAACATCCAGAGTTTGATATCGTTAAAATTACGAGGAAAATAGGCGTCAACATACTCAACAGTGTAGAGGTGACAAATCAAGAGGCTGCGTGGTATCTCCTACGAGAACCAATGTCAAAAAGTTCTACCGTAATAGCCTTCATTTCGACGGTTTGG
Source organism: Eumacrocentrus americanus (assembly GCA_018902335.1). NCBI lineage: Eukaryota > Metazoa > Arthropoda > Insecta > Hymenoptera > Braconidae > Eumacrocentrus > Eumacrocentrus americanus. The sequence goes on along the minus strand of JABSMT010002014.1, from coordinate 4,682 downwards.
CTTGTTGACAGACAAAGGATAAGAAAGACTCAAAAAGAAATGAATGAAATGGAAATTGGAGAAGACTCGTCTAATATTTGGAAAGAGAATTGGTTTGACAAGTATGAGAAGAGACATCACGACCTGGAAAATGTTACGCTCGCTCAATTTGTCGCAAATTATACAATTCGTACCGATGGAACTTACACAGAGAGAAGAGCGCCTCGTGTTATTCGTTACCGAAATTTCGACATGGGACAAGATCTGAATGAATATAAACGTGAAATGGTTTCATTACATTTTCCATTTCGAAACGAGGACGCAGAAATACTACATGAAATGAAATTCATTTAAATATATGATACGAACAAGGACTTAATTTTACGTCGCTGTAAAGAATTCGAGTCAAACTTGGACATTCAAAAAACTGTCGAAATTTGTCGGAATTTGTGTCGTGAAGACGGAATCCATGATGTTGAAGCTGAAATACAGGACATAGCTAACAGGTTCCCTGAACCTATTCCATTTCAACAGTTACTCGACGACCCCAATTCTGCTACGAACAACGATCTTCGTCTGGCAACATTATAGAAACTTGGTGCTATTGCGAAAAAAAGAGAAAATTTAATGCCAAATCAACAATTTTACAGATTAATGAGAATGGCGAACCAGAAACAAAGTAAACTTTTACTACACGTTATCTCACATCTCTTGTCCTCGAATCGCACTCCATTTCAAATATTCCTTATGGGCTCAGCTGGATGCGGTAAAACCTTCGTTATCAAACTCCTTATGGAGATTTACAATCGCTTCACAAATAATGATGGACATTGCAACGCATATATTACTTGTGCTTCAACTGGCAAGGCCGCTGTAGCAATCAATGGTACCACTGTACATACAGCTTTGAAAATATCACTGTCAAGGTTACTTCCATTAAGCATTGAAGTAGCGCATCAATACCGAGCGCTGTTTAAATACGTTACGGTTATAATCATCGACGAAATAAGTATGATCGGTGCTGAATTACTCGCACAGATCGATTTACGTTTGAAGCAAATTACCGGCAATTTCGACATGAATTTTGGAGAATTGGATGTCATTTTCATTGACGATTTGCGTCGGCTGCCACCAGTTCGAGCTACTGCGATTTACAAATAGCAAAATCAAAAGATCGTCGGACCACTTCTTTGGCGTGGACTCAAGTTTTATGAGCTCAATCAAGTAATAAGACAAGCGAATCAACAGTTCTCAACGATATTAACCAAAATTGGAAACGGCGAACGACTTGAAGATGACGAATTGGCATTAATAGAATCATGATTTTGCACCACAGAAGAAGCAAATATTCGCTGTCCGCAAGGAATACGTTTATTCAATACAAACGAGTCTGTCACTCAATACAATAGTCGAATTTTAAATTCTGCACAAGAAAAAATTGTCTCGATTGCAAAAGACGTCTATATTGGTTGCACTACGACAGAGCAAGAAGCCTTTGTACGCCAACAACTCCATAAAAAGTCAATCATTGACACTGAAGGTTTACCGTACGAGATAGTATTCGTAAAAAATATATTTTACATGATAACGACTAATATAGACGTGGCAGACGGTTTAGCAAACGGTGCCGTGGGAAAGTTAATTCATATTGAACGAGATGAAGCAGGTGAAGTTAGTGTAGTGTGGCTCGATTTTCCTAATACATCAAAGACCGGTGAAATAATTCGAAGAAAAGTTGCTGGACACATGGCGGCAAATAACATCAGTAAAACGACGGTACCAATAGCAAGGAGATTATCGACCATACCACTTAACAATAACAAAACTATCAACGCATAACGAACACATTTGCCCTTAGTTTGTGCTTGTGCGACAACCATTCACAAGTCTCAGGGAAGCACGTACTCCGAAATCATCTATGAATATTATAAAAAACACTCGCAGTTGTTATTATACGTTGCTTTGTCACGTGTGACCAATCTTCAAGGGTTACATATTATTACACGGGATGCTGATTTGACCTTTTACCACTGTCGGAAAGCGTCAACATCGATGGTTCATTTACAAGACGAATTTCGTAGACTCGCGACGAATCGACTGGAAACAATTGACAGAGAATTGCTCAATTTTATGAATCACAGAAGAGGATTATCGACGTTCACTTTTAATTGTCAGAGTCTTCGGGCTCACTCCAGCGATCCTATGGACACAGTTATACATAATTCAAATGTAGTAATTTTATCCGAAACTTGGCTGAATGATGACGAGGATGTCAGTATACTTAATTTCAATTGTGTCATCAAATATAAACGGCCAAACGTTAGAGCTGGAGGAGTCGGAATATATCATAATGTTAATGACACGGTGAACATTGTCACTCCATTCATAGATATGACTGTTGCACAATCCCAGTTATTTAGTTCGACGGTGACAGCAATTGGTGAATTCTGTATGGCTGAGTCAAAAATGGAAGACGGAATAACAATTGTAATTGTAGCTATTTACATTTCTCTGAATCATAAAATGGATGATATAATCTACTTTTTGCACCGTTCATTGCTACCGTACATTCATGGAGATGCAGCGCTCCTTGGCAGGGGAGAGGACAAACTACCAATGATTCTCAGCGGGGATTTTAATGTTAATTTTGCATCAGAAGATTCAGCACCACTTGTCAATTTTCTACGTGAAAACCTTAATTTAAGTATGAATACTGATCCCACAATCGCAACAACAAAATTGGGTACTGCTATAGATGCTGTCTTTTCGCGATATCTTCATAGCATACAATCCAAAATATACATTTCATATTTTAGTTACCAAAAGCCAATAGTATCAGTTGTTCCAATTCAATCACCACTCGAAGAAATCATAGAAGTTGATGAAATAGAATTAAAAAATTTCAATTTATTAATTAAAATCTTATTGTTGCATATCTCTTTATTTTCTTTATTTATGTTTTTATTTTTTATCCTAAATTCCACCTTTTGTCCTCTCCCCTATACTGATAAATAATATAAGAATGAACAATAAAACCATTAATTTATCATGCTGTTAAAACTCTTTACATTTCAACCGACGAAAAAGAGGTTTCACTTCTGGCGCGCGTACTATGTTACACGCACTGTTTTTTTTATTACATGTATATGTGTAAAAATTTATGCCTTACACGAAAACAATAATTTATATGAAATGAAAAATAACAGATCGATGACGTATAGATTGTAATTATTTATTAATCCTTCAATAGTCGCGTGTTTTTTAATCTTCAAGGTAGTAGTCGCGCGACATTAGTATCCAAACGTTTTAAGCGCGTGTAACGTTAAGACGCTCGACCAATTGCGGGACTTCGGGGGGGAACTTTTGGCGGGGTACAGTCAGCCTGTACACTTACACACGTACGAGTATCTATACCGATAGACGAATACTACCGCAACTGACCGAGCTGGCGATCGCGACAACGTCTCAACTGGGTTTCTTGAATTAAAATGATGTACATAATTTTAATTCAGGAAAATGACGTACATAATTTTAATTCAAGAAAATTATGTACATAACTTTAATTTAGGAAATTGATGTACATAATTTTAATTGAGGAAAATTATGTACATAATTGTAATTCAACAATTAAAATTATGTACATAATTTTAATTCAGGAAAATTATGTACATTATTTTAATTCAGAAATTTTAATTCAGGAATTAAAATTATGCACATAATTTTAATTCAGAAATTAAAATTATGCACATAATTTTCATTCAGCAATTAAAATTATGTACATAATTTTAATACGTCGAATTTTAATTCAACGATAAAAATCATGTACATATTTTTAATTCAGGATATTAAGTGGGGTAAAATAGAAATTCTAATGAAGGTTTGTATCCATATATAAAATATAGATTTTATTTTTCCTTTGAATAATTATTTTCAACGTTTTTTCTATAAGATTCAAAACAATGGATCATGCATTCTCTTGTTAGTATGTATACTTCAGTAATCCAGAGACATTTTCGTTGGAAAATGTTGGAATGATTGGTAGAAATTTTAATGGCTTCATAATTAGAACGATCAGGGGATATTTGACGTCCATGGATCAAGTATTCTGAGAGCTGAATTTATTATCTTAGAATTATAAATATTTTTTATACTTCAACAGCGAGTTTTCCTCTCGATGTATAGAAGTCGACATCCATATCCTCACTAGCCGCAGAGCTCTGCAGTGTTGCGCGATCGTCCCCACTCACTCCACTAGACGTCGGATTTTACCACAAATTTCATATCTTCCAGGCTTATATCTCCAGTATGTGGTGAAAGAAAATTCTAAATTTTTTGCTAAATATTTATAATGCATCACTCTACTGTTGGGTCAAATTTCATCAAAATCTATCTCGTTATTTTTTTAGTAGAGCCAAAAATACAATTTCGGCCATAAGAACACGTGTATAACGCCACGACTTTTAACAATAAATATCTCGACTCCTGCATGGGACAGCCCTTTCAAATTTTACAAATGTTCTGATATCACTATAATGAACATTCAGGTAAAATTTCAAGAAAATCTATATCAAAAAAATTTTACGCGACTACTACCGTGGACGCGTGGGGTCTTTTGCGCCCGAGCGTCACATGAAATTGTGATATCTCGAAAAAAAATGGAATTAGGGGCATTCTGACCCATTGTATTCATCAGTCATATAATT
>JABSMT010002003.1:0-10303 GCA_018902335.1 Eumacrocentrus americanus | reverse complement strand
AAAAAAAAAAAAAAAAAAAAAAAAAGATATCTTACATACTGAAAATATTATTTGAACGTGAAATTGAGACGTATGTAAATAACTGGGAGACTGAGTCTACTGTAACTCAATAACAAGGAGATATGTGCAGCGTTAACATTTAAAGATTAACTGCGCTATAGGCACGTACGCAGAAAAAAATTCTCAACTGAAGAAGGACGGGTGGAATAATCGCCACCGATTAAGCGTGCAAAATAAACGATCTCGCAGAGATCGTTATCAGTTACCCGTCAAAGTAAATATAGAATCTTAAAAAAACAAAGGAAGAACTGTTGCTGTATACAATTTTGAATGTACATAGACAAAAAAAAGAACGAGACATTGTTGTGTTTTTCATTTAGCGATAAGTAAAATACTCAATAAATCAAAAAAATACGCACCTTGGCTAATTGACCGTTAATATGACATAAAATTATGCGCCATTGCTTTTCTCTAGATCGTAAGGACGTTCATTAAAGGCCCTGACATACGATTGCAGTCCTACTCGTACTTGAGCGGTTTAATGCACACGATTACTGCATTGACCAAGGGACGAGGCCAGAAACGGACTTGGGATATATGGGTTTCTTTTTTCTCGTACCGATGGGGATTATTTGAGGATTATTCGGCATATAATTTACATGTTTTCAAATTGATCGACACGACGCTTAGTATTGCCCTTGCGGATCTCGCGCAGAGTCTTGTATTTGTCACGTCCCTGGCGAACATTTTCTCGGTGGATTTTGTCCATCACCGTCTCCTTTGTTTCGTCTCGTGATTGGGCGAGATCTTGTTTCAATGCCTAAAAAAAATCAAATAATTAGATAAAGTCTAATAATTTGTCTGGCTTTAATTAATAACTTCAGCCAATCGGGAAAAAAAAACTATTATTTAATTGAAGATAAAAAATATTGAACAGGGTAAAATAGTCTATTACAGATCACTTGTATTTACCTCTACATAATTCATGTTCAAAAAATCAAAATTACATTTTTTCTAATGGTCTTTATAAACATGAAAATGTCCTATTTATAAACTTATACACGTCATTTATGAATTCAAAAAATGTTTATTTACGAATAATAGGGTGATCCATCTTACTATTTTTTTATGGAAACACAAATTTTACTTTCAATGTCTATGAGCAAATTAGATAACGATGCACTTTTGAGCATTTATTAAGAAATCGTACTAGGATTAACAATTCATTTTATTGAATTATAAATCATTACCGAACTTTTTACTGTTTGTGAAATGAAAACAATTTTTATTTAATCGCATCATTGAAGAATCTTGAAATCTATCACACGAAACTCGTCCATAATAGACCATTTTAGCCTACATTTCGGTGATTTTTTTTCCACAATATGTTAATAAATTTATTAATTAAAGAATTGAAACATACTTTGAGCTGATCGTGTAGACGTTCGTTTCTCTCTGCAAGTGTGCGACGCTCTTCAACTGGATCGATGATCGATTCATCAGTGGTCAGATCCTTGGTGACATCGCTATGAGGCGCCTCATCCTCACCTTCCTCCTCCCCCTCTTCATTCTCCTCAACGTGATGATGATGAGGAGTAGTACTCGCTTGGAATGCCTTGTCGGCCTCCTCCTGTCGCAGTCTACACATAATCCGTTATATTCAATAAGAAAGTTATTCTGGGAATTCCAGTGAAATGGGAAGGAAAAAATGTGACGGAATAATAGTTGGATTTACCTCGCCGCTTCAACTTCTTCCTGTAATCGTCTTGCCTCAGCGTCCTTCACCTCAACTTCCGACTGGATGCGCATGACCTCCTCCTGCTTGGCTCGGATTTCTTGCTCCAATTTGGCGCGCTCAACCGCCTCCATTTCGTGTGAACGCTCCAGTCTTTCCATCATCAAGGTCAATTCCTTTTACAATTGAAATAGAAATTGTATGAGACTATGTGTGTTGCAGAGAAATGACACAAGTTCCTCTCTCTTTTTTTGTGTATTGCTTTAAAATCATAGTTTCCATGTTATCGATTTTCAATTTTCCTGTATTTTTTAATCGAATCGATGTCCTTATTTGATTTTAATTTTAGTGTGAAACCTTAGACATTGCATCTTAAAGTGTGTGCTAAAGACCCAAGTCCGATTTTCCGAAAATAAAACTTAGCGGTAAATGAAAAGACGTTGTCTCTTTCAATTTATGCAACTTGTATCATTTCTTTACCAAATCTGACTTGACTCATTCAGTATACAGTTGAAACTATACCTTCTGGAAATTTGAATGACTTAAATGTAATCTATTGCGCAGAATGTATTTTTCATATTCCACACTCAAATTGATCTATTACTTGGACAACGACGAACAATTTATTTAAAATTTATAGAAGCATTGGTAAGATTTTTCCTTAATGATAATTCAACAATAAATTTAGTAAAAAAAATATATACATATGTATATATCTTACTTGTTGACGATTTTCCAACTCCTCTTTGGCGTCCTGCAACTGTCTAAGTTGCTCCTCAAGACGTCTAATCATTTCCTGGGCTTCGTTCAATTCAGTTTGCCGCCTGTCCATCTCCTCGACCATGCTCCTCAGCTTCTCCTCATACTCTTGCTGCTTCTTTTCAGCACGTTCCCTTGCTGCGATCTCCAGCTGTAACTTTTCGCGCTGTTGCTGCTTTGCCAGCTTCTCGTCACGAGCTTGAGCCTAGTTTTAATCATTTAATATTATTTATAAACTAAATAAGATCACTTAAATTCTTGGAACCTTTACTGCGATACTTTAGAGCAATTACCTTCATCTGTTGTACATCGATGGTGTCAGGCTTACGTCTACGCATGTATAATTCGTGATTGCCCATACAGAGCGCCAAAATTCTCTTGTTGATCTTAACTCTAGGTGCAAAGAAGACAAAATCTGGTGCCTTCTTATCAATGGGTTTGATTATGAATTTTCTCTCGTTGAACGAGATGTTCCTGATTTCAGACCACGGAAAACCAATTTTGGGCGTCAATTTGTCGTCCTTTTCGTAGATGTTCAAACCTAGAGCATCAACACCCAACCAGAGCTCTGTTCCCTTTTTGTTTCGAATCTCAAAGTAGTTTACTCCATACATTTCTAAGTCCTGAAAGAAACACACAATTTGTTTGAACGGAATTTCCATGACAAAGGAATCTTTATTGTCATTGATTGAAAGTCAATGCTCGTTGTACCTGAGCAATCTTCAGGTATTCCATCATGGCATCCTCGCGAAGCATTCCACGATGCTCTTGCCACCATGTAGTGATAGAACTCTCCCATTCTTCTTTGCTCATCTTATGCTGGTCCATGACTCGTTGCGGAAGTAGACGATCATTGGCAAGAAAGCCAGGAGTATGAAGTTCTTTTTGGAAGTCACCGTGTCTCGCTTGAACGGCGTACGAGGCCAGGAGAACGGATGTCTCCGGCGGACAGTATATTTCATCGGTGAGGATAGCATTTTTCACCTGAAATATTAAAGGTTTTGTTGTTCAGTAAAGGAAATAGAGATTATAGTTATTCAAGATAATCACTGACAAATTAAATCTAGAACAATTTAGAAGAAAAATAAGTGGCACCGTAACATCTCAACTCATTTTTAAGTAAAATTATTAAATTGATGTCTTTCAATTGATTCATATCTGAGACAATGGTTAATACAACGTGACTCTCCTTGTGCACTATGTTTATCTAGATTTTAAGAAACATAACTGTCGAGTACATAATAAATTCATAAGGGCAATTGTATCTCATTAATTGTTTCTTCAGAAATAAATACAATTTTTTCGATAATTTGGTTTCAATTATTTTCTCTAATTTTTCAATGAATGTTTTTCATTTTTTAACATCGCAACCACACAATTGACTACTTAATCTGCATTGTCTGGTTCTCGAGACCTGGAACTCGTACATAATTTGAAGGACAAAAATTTTCTTTCATTGCAATTCGCGCATCCAGAGCAAAATAAGATACATATAAAGAGCCAGTTATTCACACCGTAACAGAACAATATCCATACCATCGGGCGTGGCGTAGCTTTGCCTCCGTGATGATAACTCGGGAGGCCGTGCATGCTAAATTAAGATGCTTCCAAGCTGGGCGTTACATGGTCAAACTTATAGATTTATACGTCTAATAATACTACACCTGAAGATAGAAGAGGCGAAGAGTGATGTCCTGAATGAGTTCTTCGGCAACGTCTTCGGGATAGAATTTTGCGCGAAATTTAAATTGCAGAGGATTCTCTTTCTTCACCTCTTGGCTCATCACCTGAAAACAAAATTAAAATTAAGGTAAATTTAATTTTTATCAATTAAGTTTGCGCATTATTGGGAACATCGTCTAAAGTGATTCATTGCACGTGCTTTATGTAATTTTTTAGTGCCACTCATTGCTTCAATTTAAAAAAATAGGGTGAACAATGGAGGTCATGTTGCAACAAACATGATGTTCTATTGGTTAGTAAATTTAATTTTAACTTGGAACTATTGGTAGTATTAATAAATAAAGTAAACATCAACATCAATAAAGGGACTGTTGGTACGCATGCACACGTACCTGCACAATTTTATTGTAATGATGGCTTTTATTATTTTTTTAAATCGATATCTAGAAAGATACTACAAGTGTAATAAGAATAACGAATAAATAGCGTTTAGAATTAATGAGTTGTTCGACACAAAACTTTTTGACCAGTTATTTCAAAGTTCTGAGTTCAAAGTCATAGTTCTCTTTCCGATTTTCATTCATAGATAGCCACTCTATCAAGTTAAAAAAGAGAATAGGTAGAAATTAAAAGGTATAGGTAAAAATAGAAAGCGTGCTTCACGAAAACGTGCGATGCTGTATGCAAAAGTTAATATTTTTTGAATTGCGAGTTTCTTCTATAACCAGTGTAGTTAATATTATACAATGGATCTTTGAACATGACTCTACTGAGCACAAATAAATACAAATTTCAACTTTTTCCTTTTGTTCATGTCAGTTTATAGGGATTCAATTGAACAAAAAATAATTCTGATATACACACGCACTGATATAATTCGATAATTGAAGGCTTACATGCCAGATATTTCTTCGGCCGCATGGTAGAACCTGCAATGATTTGCCACACATTTCATAACACTTTCAGTTCCATATTCTGCTTGTATGTTTTCAATCTCATAAACTTCAAAAGTATTTGCGGGAATAGCAGTCTTTTTGGCGCAAGTTAAAGTGGTTCTTAAATACCTAACATTTCATGGCATGTATGCAATACAACATTGCTCAACTCACCAATACACACATCGAACATTGGAAATAGAATATCCATAATTACACTGTTGATACATCATTATAATTAAATACTTACCCTAGACAAGAAGGAAAGTCCACTCTTCCAGTTGTTAGCATTTCCGTTGGCATGCGTTTAAAGAATCAAAAAATAGAGTGCTGTTAAAGAATGTTATAGACACGTGTTGAGTATCACAACTATGCATATTCGTTCTTAATACATATATTAAAAAATCCGTATATGACAAAGAACAATCATTGGATTTTTTAACATTATTGATGCAAAATACATATAAGTAACGTAAAGTTTCCCACGAAAAATAATCGTTATGGCAATACCAAGGACAGATCGTATCTTTGGATATCCTCGGACGCGTGTAATTAACGCAGGATTAATTTACACAAATGTTAGATCCAAATATATATGTTGATCCACCTTTATAGAATGTTATGGATGACTTCAAACCGATATCTCTGGTATTAAGTGTATCACTGCTTCCGAATTAAAATTTAATAGACTTGAGTTGGTGAAATACTTTCTATAAATTGAATTTTTGTGATGAATCACATATACTTATTACACATAAGAGTTTTTTTTTCTCTTCAGATATTTCATATATTACCATAATGTACTGGAAAATTATGTTGGTGAATTCAAATCAGTCGACACGAGAACTTTATAAATAGCTATAGCTGTCATGACATTCATAAGACGTGAATTTGTTCGCGACATATTGTCGTACTTGTTTGAATTTTTTTTTTACGTTGGATTTTTTGGCGTTGGAAACGTGCCCCTCATTCGATTCTACTACTTTGATATTGAAACGTAAAAATTTCAATAGTCAACACTAGAGACCTTGCTATTGTCAAGTTGATAAAAAGAATGAAGAATGAATGATTATTAAATCATAAACTTTTTGTAGCCATCGCTAAATCAATGTATTTATGAATTTTCGTTAGACTATTGTAAAAGACCATTGAGTGACGTAACGTTATTTTTACACAAAATTTACAAGAGTGGTGATTTCTGGAAAAGATTTCGCGCAGGCATGCCAAACGTTCTTTCTTCTATTTTTCCCTCTGATTAAATGGGGAATCCGCTCATTCTCGTTGGAAATTTCCTTGGAAGGGAAACAATGGAGGATGAAAAATATCCTCGTTAATCTCAGTAAGAGGACAATCCATCCTCGTGAATCATCATCTAGGATTAGCAGTAGAACATTATTCTGAGAAAAGCAACACTAACAGATTATTTTTATCTTAGCAATGCAATTGCAGTCGATGATGATCAATGATCGGTATAATTGAGGCAGAAGCCTTTATGTGAGGTTCAAATACACGAGATATACAGAAGGAACAGTGGCGAGGGCGAAAAGACGACCGAGGAAAGGGAATATGTGAATTATCGTCCTGGGCGATGACGTAAGTGGCGTATTTTTTGAGTTAGTGGACTAGAGGATCGTGGGGGGAATGCGAAGCGTGTAGAGCATCGTCACGACGACGAACAGTACTCTCGAGGTTAGGCTTCCATAGTGTGAGTTGCGTAAGGGTCCATAGTTCGCATATAGCTTCGAGAACGCACCTGTGGCCTCTCCGTATTGCGGATCCATAACTCAAACCATGCTGCCGGCTACAACATTATCAAACCTCTCTCATCTTGGGTCATTTATCCCACCAGGTCCTGCGAGTACAACGCAACTTTCGTTGTACCATTAAGAATATTATAATATTGCGATCATGGAACAATAAAACTTGATGAGTAATTCGCTACTGATTAGATTAAAAGATTCAAAGATTCAAAGAATATTTCATTTTTCATGATTATTTTCCAATATTTTAGACATAATTTTTTATGTAAAGTAGCAATGCTCACGATTTGGTACTAAACTAAAGCTATAGCCCTTTGGCAAATAGTTACTACCTGAAATAATAGTTTTATATGAAATATTACGAAAAACATTTAATTAACGGTTCAAATTTTGGTATAAGCGTAATTTAGTTACGAAAATTATGATTTCAGTTTTACTCACAATGAACAGTAAACCGCAAAGATTTTCAATTTTACACGAAAAATATCTGTCATTCTGGAGTAAATTCGAGAAAATTAATAACATTTTTCTAATTTAACACGGTATAGTCCTCCTAAGCTTGATTTGAAGCCGAAAATAGTACAGAGTCGTGCTGTATATAATTCGTCTATAGTCAAAAGGCTCAGCGATAAGATCACACAAAATTAATTGGTGTACAACAATGAACAGATGTGTGCTGTCAAGGTCCCCAGAGTGACGTATACTCTAACCTGAATCAAAGGGTATTACTCATACGATCGACAAAGCGCGACTCGTTCCGATTTTCAAAGAGTTCCGTTTAACTGCAATGCAATAACGATTATCGTAAATCCCAGATAAATTGCCCTTGTATGCTCCTGACTAGAGCAATGGAGTCAGTCAATAGTTTGCATTTGACTTAATGGATAACGATTTCACGAACGCTACTCTATATTTGTTTATTGGATATCGATTGAGAGAAATAATGAGCAGTAACATTGTGATATGGAAAAACAGATCAAGACGATAAAACAATAAAATTCGTGTCTTGTATTGAATACAATCGATTGCTACAGATGAAAACCTACTATATACTATGAAGTCATATAAAATCCCAGTGACATTACACAGAACGGATAGCAAAAACAACAGACGATTATTTAATTTAGAAAGATAAATTACTAAACGAAACTAAAAAATCATTAAGGCTGATTTAAAAAAATATTTAATACAATTTAATTAATTGCATTCTCAGTTTACGGCCGATGTAAGAAATTGCAAATGTAATGTTTCTCGTCGTGTATCTTTTATAGTGGTTACATAAAATATCTGACCTATTAGAAACCTTCACCTATACGATCTTGAGTCTTCTTTGACAGTGAGCATCAACAATGACACGACAAGAGAGCTCTTCTGTCCTTGTTCCCTCTTCTCGCTGCTGTGTGACGCGCGAACAACCAGATCGATTGGTTTTGGAAGGAAACGGCTAACAGCCGCAAGCAAACAGAGGATCGATGTGATTATTTGCACGCGGCACGGGTAGTAACTAGTGACTATGAAAATTTGCATAACACACGCCGTAATGTATCATGGCGGATGAGCTTGTTCCATAGTTGTGTTTTAAAAGCAAGTGCATCGGTACAGTATAAGAGCGTGCTAGTAAACCGTATTATCAAGACGGAAGAAACCGACAATTATATCTTAAAGGAAATCCGTTGAGAGTATGTAACTTGTGATATCACAGCTAGCTCCTCCAGCAGGACGTATATGACAGACACACCGTTATGTCCTTGGACGCCAAGGAATGAGGGGAAGGACGATTCCAAGATTATACTCTTCTTTTTTTTCAACTTCTCTGATACTCTATACTTCTTTGATGCTCTTACCAACTCGCCGTCGTAATCATCGTCGTCTGTGTCTGAGTCTGAGCAACCCCTCAGTTTTCGTACTTTGCTTTTCACCTTCTTTTTCACCACCTTCGTTATAACACTCTCCGGCTGCATGCAACATTTTATTTTTATTTAGCAGAAAATTTTTGTAAAGTAATGAAAAATAATTTCTTGTATATAATAGGAATACACAGTTGTAAACGATCCTATTAGCGAGTCAATGCAGCGATTAAATATAAATAAATTGATTCTACAAAAATGCACATAGCTTGAAGAATACATGATATAATAATTGGTCGGCATGATACTTGTTTTTTAAAATTTATTTTTCTTGTCTTCCTGAGTGAACAGAGACTTCTATCAGGCATATATGCCAGACACCGTCTCGATTGTCATGCGACACGTGCACATCTGGTTACTGTAAGTTCTTGCGTGTAATTATAATTACCAATCGATACTTTTTATAAGCCGAAGGCTTTGCATTATACATACGTTTTTTTCTTATCGCCTCTTGAGCCATATTTAAGGATACATAGCGTCTGGAACAACCCGTTTTAGTCAGGTTTACACATTTTTTTTTGTAATATTTAAATCCCATTAATGGAAAACAAACTAATATCGACATGGATATTGATATGGCAATCGGCTCGTGATATTCACGTCAATTGTGACAGCCTCTGACATTTCAGTCCGAAATAACAGCCATTTATTTTCAGCGTTTATTTGACTCAAACACGCAAACTCGGTTTCTGCGTAAATGCTGGGCTGCTTTCGTCGCGTCACTCGGTTGAACAAATAAATTTCTGCTGCATCAACTCGTCATAAATAATTGTTGGTGTGTGTCACAAATAATAGAGAGACAAATTTAACTGTGTGTACGATGAAAAAAAAAAAAATATATATTTACATTTGGGGTGCGTTCCGTATAACGTAATGTTTGTCCGGGCGAGATGTTTGGGACGTGACGTCACACTCCAATATGATACAAACCGATATAAAAAAAAAAATTAAATGAAAAAACAACTTCCATCAATCTGAATGGACTTGGATGAAAAATTGTCGTCCGGACGTTTATTCGGAACGCGCCCTTGGTACGGGTTGTCAACCGGCAAATCATAATACGAAGCAACTGAAAGTGACACTAATGAATAAGTGCTCTCTTTACGTTGCACCTGAGTTGTTTCCTCTCTTTAGTGTGTTGGCTCAAAAAGCTACTAATCTACAAAAAGGGGAAATGGCTGACCGAGTCATCAAGGTAGATTGCAAAGCCGAAGACACATTTATGATTGACTGACAAGACTGTTTATTTTGCTTGCAGTCATGTCTTTAATCGATCATTCGAGCTAAGCATCAGACAGTCTGTTTCTTGCCTCGTCTAGACTTTGAAATTATGGATTATAAACAATTGTGGTAAAACATTATAATGTTGCAAAACTCGAAGGCTTACTTGAGGCGTCTCGAGCGGTAAAAAAAATGTCAAAAAATCAGCAAAATTTTGCGCCATGAATTCTCCCCAGTAAATGCGTTAAATGTGAAAAAACTTATATAAAAATATTAGTTGACGTCGTGGTTAGCCGATCAAGT
>JABSMT010001992.1:0-21305 GCA_018902335.1 Eumacrocentrus americanus | reverse complement strand
ATCACATATCTTAAATTTCATATTTATTTTAATTATGTATATATGCGTGTAGTCTAGTCGTTTATTTAGGTTTTTCCATCGTGTATGTCCCGCTCACTTTTGCTTTGTGTATCTGTTCTTTTTTACAGTGCGACAGTTGTACAAGTTATTGGCATACCAACCGATACCGAGTTGTATTCCAATTTTCCAGATGGTCGAACTGCGGGAATAAAATATTGCAGTGACGAAACGGGTTGAAATGATATACAGTCGAAATTCTGGAAGAATCGAGCGACGTGTTTTCTTCTCTGAGAACAGAGTAGATCGCTCCACTCAATTTTTTGCCACCCACGGCTATTCGATTTTCAATGAAATGCTGTCTCTGTATTCCAAGGCTTTCATTGTCCATTGTGATAAAAGCACCATCAAAATGGAATATAATACAGGAATATTTACCTGACAAGTGAGAAAGTTCGGTAAAAAGCCGAGTTAAATATTCATTTAAACATGGCGAATAGATGCAAGTTGATATAGGCACAAAGTAATTGCAGAGTTCCAAATGCCACGCAGTCGTCGCTCAAGCTGATAATAAATTTCTGGCATTGACTTGAATATAAAATATATAACTGCCGAGGATGCAGATAGTTGTTCTCCGAATGCACATTAGTTTCCATAGACCAGTTTTCGGACTCACTAAAAATGCATAGCATTTGCGTCGTTGGAGAACGACCCGAGGTCTCTAACTCTAGCCTAGCTGAATGTCTAACGGAAGAGAATACATTTATAATCAAGCTGAACTAGTTGAGAAACTTTAAATTATATCTGCAGACACGATCTCTCTCTCTCTCTCTCTCTCGCTCTCAACGAACTGTATATAGGGCAACACCCAAGAATAATGAGAATTTCAGTATTCATATTTACGCCCCAAGCCCATAAGCAAATCATTAGGTCTACGTGAATTTTTTGATAGTCACCGAGACGATCAAGAAAACTGACACAATCTAAAAAATCGACTCATTAAATGTGACCCATTTTGGCCATTATGATTCCTCAAATATACCTAATAAAAGTTTCCTTCGCGAGTTGTCTTGCAAAGCGAATACATTATTTCTCAAGACCATAAAACTTGGTCATTCGTTGTGATTCTTTTGTTATCGAGACATTCGAATGGTCTCCATCTTCCAGTCGATTGGAGGATTTCACGACTTCCTCTCTTCCTCTCGCTCGTTTGTAGACTCTCTGCAGATATAGAAAGTAGTATAGTATATAGTAGCAAGGAAACGTATTTGACGCGACATTATATTGTTGGCTCATACGTTACGCGCGATGTGCTATACAATCGCACGGGTGTCCAGCAATCGAGGAGGACAAAATATTCAAAGGAGCCACCGTTGGCGAGACAAAATATGCTTGCCGCTATACCCAAGATGTGCAATTTACATGCGAATCTCTCGAGAGGGTCGCCTGTGAAATATACGAGGTTATGGCACCCGTGCAAACCCTTTTTGTCTTTTTCCTCTTTTCGTCTGCCGTTCGGCTTGAAGTGGCTTTGGTATATTTTACTTGAAAAAAACATTTACACTTGACGGCTCATTGTTTCCACCAAATAGTACAGTTGGAGTCTCTTGAAAATTGCTTTTCAACATTCAATAAAATAACTTGATATATGGGTACATCATTAATTCATTTGTTTGTTATTTGCCGTTTTGAATATTTTTCAAAAGCCAACGCAACATCAGTCAGCGAGCGTCAATCAAGAGTTGATTGTAGATTTTGTACTAGTCCTCCAGCTGCACACAGATTTAATTTTGCATCCCGCGCTCGTGAGCACGGCCGGAGAAAATTCACTTTGTAGTGCGTTGCACGAGGAGCAACGAGGCAAAGCCAGGAGTGAGAGAAAGGATATGCCTGGAGTGAATCCGCTTGTTCGATAGACTCGAAACAAATGGTATTCGCCATGAGGGGAACACTGTTTATCGCGTTAAAAGGAACGATCCAATTTTCCTTTTGCCCCGTCGGAATCGATACAAATGAACGATTGCCCAAGAGCAAGCAAAAGTCCGGGCGTAGTGTATGTCCGTGAAACCTATTACTTCCTCTTTTACGGTATGCTTCGTACACCGGAAAGCAACTTGGAGAGTTGTGCAAGTCTCGAGCTGTCATAACTCACTTTCAGTCCACGAGCAGGAGAGAGACGAAAGAGTAAACTAATATAACATTCAGGTAGAGGATCGAGGCTATCAACGTTCGAAGGATTCTACATCTCCACGATTTCTCTCTTTCTCCGTGATTTAGAATCAATAACATATGAATAATGAACGAATAAGGAGATATCCAAGTATTTCTAAACACTACTACACCTTTTATATGTAAGAATTCATTATTTGTTGATGTTGTGTATTTTGAACAATTATAGCGTTATTGTGAAATAATGAATCGATCTCTCAAATTAAAACACTCTACCCCTTATATTCCTTCAACTCATTCCTGACATCGCTATAAATTACAATTATGACTTTGGAAAAGTAACGCGACCCCTTGAAACGGAGCGTAGCGGCGCCAACTCTACGACAAGCGTCAGCCCGTTTAATTTACAATCTCTTGCTCAAACGTGGCGCGCTCTCGTGCCCTATAGCTCTCGTCATGCTCTCACTCGGTTGAAAAGTCTATCAAATTAAGGTCATGGCTAATAAACGATAATACAGTAAGAAGCTTTTCTAATTCGCCAGTCGCTAGAATAATCGTGTGAGACTGATGCACCAATGCATTGTCTTTTTCTTGAGCGCCGGAGCATTAATAGTGCATCACGCATTGTTTCAATGGATTCACGAGAGATTGTGGAGATTGAGCAGTCGATCAAAGGACCGTCGAAACTCCTGACTCAGCTGTAACGAAGAGACCAACTCTCTCGGGATGACAACGGGAATGACGCAGGCGTGTCGCATCGGACCAAAGTGATTAGTTTCGTAGAGCGTGACACGCATCTAGGTCCATGAAGATGAACGATAGATCGCCTAGTGACGTGACGCCTTGGCACGAATATGTCTGATGTGATATAGAGGAAGCTGGTATCCACATCACGATGGGATACTTTGAATTTTTTTCATGACTATTTTTAGTACTCGTTCTCCTAATACGAGTTCTATGTTGCACCATGGTCATATATGTATATCTACAATGTACAATAATATTTATATGTACGGAGACGAGCTGTCTCGTTGACTGCGCGTCCCGCGTCGCAATTTCCAATAGTTTGTGCACTGTTTGAAAATGCTATTTGAATTGCTCCATCGGCGCTACGCCGGAAGTCATTTGGATATTTGACGACGTCGAGAGCGTTGTTGCCATCCGCTCCTTATCCACGGGGAAGCCGCTCATTATTTTTCTTTTTTACCTCAGCTCATCTCTCTTTTCTCTCTCTCTCTACTCCCTCTCCTTCTCGTTTAGCCCGGTATTCGAGTGATACTCATCAGGCGACTCGGGTGCTCATTTCGAGTGCATGAAGCGCCTGATCAAGCAACCACCGACCATGCCCGCGACTATCGACGCGTATAGCGTTACATCCACGCGGAAGTTCGCCTCAGACTGATCTTGCTGATGAAGCAGCGACAAATACCCGTGTCTGCGCTCCCCTTGCTATCTACCCTCACTTGTGCTTCGACTTTTGTCTTTCTTTTTCATTCCTTTCCTCTCCTTTGGTTCTTGAAGAATGAAATACCCGCCGACAATGTACACTCTACCGCCGTGGATTATAAATATAGGTCAGTGAATATATGAATAACGTCATTGCATTATGGCAAGTGCAGCCGTCGTACTATCTATGACCTGGTCGTTGAATTGGTATAGAAAAATATAAAATATCGAAATGTCGAATGGGTAAACCGAGTGTTGGAGAAAACATTCTCATCAAAAGTTTTTTTTTTCTCTTTATCCTAGAATGCAATTGTTGACGTTGACGTATACCTCATGTATTAGAGAATTCTTATTTGTCAGTTATACATGATGAAAAATGATGTCGATTGAAGAAACCACTTGACTACGTATTCATTCTCCTACTTGAGCAACTCTGCCACTAACTCACCGAATGACCTATCCTTTTGTCATCGGTACAATCATCTGTCAAGTGCATCTTTCAACGAATAATGAAGATTTTGACTGATGGTCAGAGTCGAGTTTGGACACATTCTATCTTAAACTATTGCTTCAATCATTTGGTAATTAATCGAAGGATTTACTCAAGTTTTAATCATTGTGATTTGACGTTATTTGTCGGCCATCAGTCCTCAGTTCTCGGGAACGCTTGGTTATCAGTTTTGAAGTTGTCATATACCATCATTGCAAGAGCCAGCCGCTCATCTATTCTCTAAACCTTCTCTCTCTCTGTCTCTTTCCCTCGATTGTTGGTGACGGTAAAGTGCAGGGTGCGACGGTCGTGACCGAGGCAAGCACAACTTCCGTCCGTTGCCAAATGTCTATCTACTTCGAACGTTCGTGCATACTCAGTCATATTCATGTACAAGGACAGTGGTGCAGAAACGCGTGTTACGGATGTCCACTTGTGTGTGCCATTGTCATTGCCACGAGACTTTGAATTATGAACGATTTTGTACTCCGAAACCACCAGATACGCATTGAATTATTTTATTATGACAAATGACGCTATTTTTGAATGACATAAATACAAAACAAGTGATTACAAAATTATAAAGTTGCTGATGATTTTACTCATACATCCTATTTTCATAACGTGGGGTTCGTGATGGGAATATTTGATGCCACTGATAATTGATGAGGATGTTTGATTGAAAAACGTGACGCTGTCTCTGACTCGTCAACTGTCCATTGAATTACGGCACTAATTTCTATACCAAGAATTATTTGTTGATGTACTCGATTATATGATAATGGCAAAAATGCTGACTAAAATCGACTATTCAGACGTTAGCACGCATTGTTACGCTTTGTTTTTCACAGAATATGAAGGAGGAGCGTCAAGAGATCTGCGACTAGATGGCAAGTCTATTTTGCTGAAAAGATTTAGAATGGAGAGAAATATATGAACGTGTGTAAGTCAGTAAGTCTGGATGTCGTGGTACTTATTATGCAACGCGACGTTGCGTGAGCGAAGTTGCATTTTTTGGTATACCACGTACCTACAGAGATTAATCTTCTGGGGGATATGAAGAAGAGAGACCTCGGTGCTCACTAGCAAGTATCACGGTATACATCGCGACGATACAGGATTCTATTTTACAAAAAAGCCAGCTTTTTTCACGTCAATATAATAGCACGACACCGTTATATAGATATATGATTATTTCAATTAATAATAAATGTCAGTTTAAACGATTTTCTCGTAAGCCAGAGGTAGATATATTTCTCTTCCATTACCCTTGTCTCGACAGCCAAGTGGTAGACGCTTGCTTTCCTCTATTGGAAGATAGAATTCCATATTATAATCGCGTTGACAAAACTGATATTTATATATATATATGAGGACTGTCTAATTATCTCGTTGATGAGAATGCCACAGCTCAGAATGACGTTTATTAAATGCAATAATAGGTACAAAGCACAGATTTATTATGTTTTGTTATTCAAAAAGCGAAAATTTATAAAATTTAACTTCATAACGGAAAATCAAAAAAGTTTCAATAATATTTCTATATTGAAATGCGGCGAATTCCAATAATGGCGACTAATAAATCATATATACGCATCTGACGATATTATCTGGAATGATATACAGCAACCGGAGTGGGGAATAAATTCATTTGGTAGAAAAAAGCGTGGGATATAATTTGCTTTTACTTTAAATTCACATTACCCCATCTGATCTTATCGAGGTTTGCGGGTGTCAATCAATCAAATGCCACGCGGCAAATTAAAAGATGAAACTGCTAGTATTCTACATACAACGTGATGGACAAAAAAATCCATCCAAGTGCAACGGTGCGAAAATAATTTTTTTTTGTCTACTTAGAATTAGCCAGTTTACGGGGAAAGTCACGCTTGGCTCAACATTAACAATTTTGTCACGTGCAATTTTAACCACCCATAAAGCTCGTAGAGCATCCTAGACATAAAACTTTTTTTCCTTGGACGAAATTACTCTTCAGTAAGTGCTTGGTCGGCATATATTTGTTTTTATGTATATATACCTACTAAACGCCAGGGATATCTAGAGTTGGAGTGTGAGGAAGTTTATCCGCGCCCAAAATTGTCCAGGAGGCACATCAACATTTCGAGAGACACAGTATTCTACGAAAGTTTCAAGAACATATTTACATTGCTCATTTTTTCACGCTCATGTTTATTACATCGGCAGCTACTCGTTCAGTTTTTCCAAAAATACAGCAAATCATGTTCATGTGCGCTGTGGTGGGAATATCTGGACGTTGGTGACGTTATCCGAATAACCTACAAATAAAGAACGAAAGGCAAGTCCAGAGAGTATGGGTTGATATTATCACGGTCGATACGACCGTGGTTGATATAGAAGCCGATAAGTGTCGGCGAGGGTTGGGAAACAGGAGAGGAGTCACGGAGCATTGGAAGCATAATAATTTCTCACCGCCAACCTTTAATGTCGTCGCGCGCTCTTTTCATCCTAGAGATGGATGACTTTTTGAATACGCCCCGTCGTCTATAACATTTCTTTTTATCGGTCCACGTCCACGCTATATATTGCTTGGCTCGATGGACATTTTGTAAAACTCGCTTTTCCTTTTTTTTTTTTTTCTTTTTTCTTTCTGTAAAGTCGTCTAAGCATTTTCCTCGATCATTCAATATCGAGACATCTGTGTCACAAACAAGCATAATTTTTGGCTAAATTGCGTCCGAGCTTGGATTTATGCAGTATAGCATACTTGACAAGGTGAAGTAACATGATTTCAATCCGTTAAACTATTTGATATACGACGCGTGAGCAGTGTGATTAGCTCGTCGATTGGAATTATGCATATGGCAAACCAGCTAGCGGGCGGCATTTAAATTGAGGTCGTTCATAATCACATGACCGATATTGCATTTATAGATGCACACTTGAATGTATGTGAGTATTAACTCTATCCTATCGTTGCATGTATATATACAGTAAAAGTGCCCACTACACTGCAACGGGGTGAGCAAAAAAGGAAAACAATTGACTGAAGAATAAAGAAAAAAAAATGTAAATAGTAAAATAGTACAGAACTCAAATGCTATTAAAATATCGCTCTTTGTAGAAATGAAAGGGAGAAAAAAAGAGATGACGCCGCACCTGAAAAGTCTCTCGACTGTCGCCGCAACCGCTGAAGCTTGGCGCTTTGACGCGCAGTTTCGCGCAAGCCAGAGAAACCCACAGTAAAAGAGAGGAGAACGGCTAGGCTTTCTGTCGCCAGCCCTGTCGCGAGTAGTTTATTCGCAGTCCGCAAAACAGGAAATGTACTTGCCGCCATGATTATTGGAGCATACTAAAAATAACAAAGGATCAACCACGACGCCGTGCATGTCGCGCGGGGCCTCGGCGATTCTTTCTATATCTACAATTTTGCAGCTTACAAAAGACATATTCTCGCGCGTGCTCGCGCGATGAATCTGACGTGGCGACTGTCAAGCGAGCACGCGCGCAATGGCCACTAATGGCCGCGACACGGTATTAACATTTTCTTTTC
This sequence comes from Eumacrocentrus americanus, assembly GCA_018902335.1. NCBI lineage: Eukaryota > Metazoa > Arthropoda > Insecta > Hymenoptera > Braconidae > Eumacrocentrus > Eumacrocentrus americanus. The sequence goes on along the minus strand of JABSMT010001992.1, from coordinate 13,671 downwards.
ACGCTTCCAGCACTCCAATTCCCGCGCGCCAGTATATATACGGACGAGTATATTATTTAAAACTTTATCCCCGACTCCCTTATTTTTGTTTTTCTTTTTTAGATAAACAAGAAAGCACAAATACTCGTCCACTTCAGCTACACGTATATACGTGCACTAAAAAAACAATTTCATAGTATAGCATATATTGTGTTGTTGTTTGAAAGAAGGGAAAATTTGTTAAATTATATTTCAAAGGTTTTTGGATTTTTTTCCCAGATCGCGCATGAGCTTCAACAACACCGAGAGTGTTTACTTTAGTTCATAGATGCCGAACGTGTATCAACGGCATACTGCAAACACCCGCCAATGCTACTTGTTCGAGCATACACTCTGTTGACCGACTATCGTGCATTTCGTTCATCGCTTGCCATATCGTGTGTTATTTCACGCGCTTCATCCTCACACACTGTGGCACGATACTCCAGCTCGCTTGTTCATCTATGCACAAGTGGCGCCGAGTACATCAGGTTATAATCTAGTGCAGAGAATTTGCTACTTTATGTTGCATAATTGGGAAAATTTATTTAAGTCAAAAATTTGAAATATTGTAGTTATAAAAGATTATAAACGAAATCTATTGAAAATAAAGTCTTGCTAATGAGCATTTAGCTCCAAGTATTTGGAAATGCCATCGACATTGAACACTATTAACATGCCCGAGAGAGTCTGAAGTTGCGCAAGGTTCGTTAAAAAACGAAGCGATTCGTTGATGTAAAATAAAAGAGAAAGAACATATCAGTGGGAAACGATAGGGATGGTACAGAGAAAAAGGCTGGTGGTGGGTTCACAACGAGTGGGATGGTGGTGGTCGGTGTGTGTGGCGTGCCACGGTTCGTCGACCGACCTCTCTCGGGTATTTAACGATCGTGTTGCAACCACGAAAACTCATTGGTAAAAACTATAAATCCATCGAGCCACAGCTCTTCTCCCGCAAAATGACGATTCCATTAACCGTGTGACGAAACAAATAAAGTGGACACCAGCATATACCTGATGGCAGTCGCGCGGTCGCGTCAGAAGTAAAGATCTCGAGGGAGAAGAAGAAAACATGGCGACGAGATACGCGAGGGGCAAGGATTCGACTCGTTTCTCTTCCTGTAATCTCAAGTTTCATTCACGTCGTCTCGGCTTCTTTTCAGACTTCTTGTGCCCCCGCCGGCAGTGATGTAATTCTCCAGGAGGCACTCGGCGCTTCTTTCCACTGAGTTGTTTTCTCCCTTCCACGATAGCCTGCGGATAAAACGACTTGTTCGAGCGGTTCGTAGAAATCGTAGGTATCGATACTTCTCGTCTGCTGAATTTGAAATTCTGTCCAGAGTTTCATTGATTCTCTTGATTGAAAATTATATTTTTTTCTTCGTGAAATAAAATTTATCATATATATTTGACGAATTTATCGAGTAGCCATTTTTCTCAGTTTTATGACGTTTCTGCGCGATCGTATTTTCTATTTAATTGGACCAATGGTAATAAAAGGTCGGTGGAAAATGGGGTTAGTGAACATCAACGAGTGAATGAGAATCAATATCGAATCTACTGGTGACTATAAAAAAAACCAAACTGTTTTTTTCGGTTTGAAGTGACTTGTGCCGATTTTTCGTTCTTTGTTCTCGTTGTTTTCCGGTGGAGACAATATGAAAATTAAGCATTATTCAATTCCTTTATGTCATTATAATGCCTATGATCTCTAGTCATATTTAACAAAACAAAAATAGTGTAGTTCTGTTATGTTCCGGGAGACGCTGCATGCCCAAGTAATAATAAATGTTTTAGATAATTAGAAATGGTATTGCAGAGACCCAGCGATTGATATAATATACCAAACATACATAACGGCGCGAAAGTACACGTAGATAAAGAACTCCCAGTAAAGGATTAGTTCGTGCATATATCGTCTGACTAAAGACAAAAGGGCGTATGCGCTAATTTTACTTGTTTTGACGATTTTAAAGCCAAAAGGGCGTATTCGCCAAATTATTCGATTTGAACTATTCTAAGTGGTTGTAGCCAAACTTTTTTTTTAGTTAAAAATCGAAAAGTTGACTAATGCCAAAAGGGCGTATCGACTAATGAACATGAAACTTTAAAATATCCACTCATCATAACATTTCAATGATAGATTATATTCGGTTACATATTCGTATATTTTAGCTATTAGTCGGTATTGATAAGGCTTCCGATTCATATGAATACTGCCAAATTGACGCACAAAAATATCTCAGACATGATAAAACCGGATTAAGAGACGACGGGTGTGTATTAGTTGGTAAAAAGTTCAAAGAGAGAAACCAGTGAGGACGATCTCCCCAGTGAGGCACAACTGACAGACGGCATGAATCGTCAAGGGTCTATTTAAGACAAACTAACGAAGCGAGCCAATTAAGAATATACTGAAAGCAAGGATGAGACTAAAGAAATACGGTTTTTCGTCTATGTCACAAAGTTTACTTGGCTAAATCGCGAGGGAAAGATTTACTAACTTTATGTTTTATTTTAGACATTTATCAGATTGAATTAAGTGGATATAAAAATTGTAACCATACCTCTGTGAAAATATGGATAGGAACCGTATCTAAGTAGTTTCTTAATTCGCGTACTATATATAGTGTGTCAAAGCAAGCATCACGTGTCGTTGCTCATCCTCTCCTTTGTTGCAGCAATACCTCATTGGCTATTCACTGGAATAGCTGCTTCAGTTGCATCTGTGTAAACATACGTGGTTCGCATAATCGACCTCACGCACGTCGTGCCGTATTCTCAAACAACACCTCTATATAATTTCGTCAGTAGAATTATCCAGACCACGATATATTTCATCGATATAGAAGAGTGTATATAGTTTTTAATTAAAAGTTTGTTGATTCAGCATATAATTGATTTGTTGACATGATCAGAGTGTTTGTCGACGAACTCCATCATACAATAAATTGCATCTCTTTTTGACTATCGGATAATGAAAATCCGCACGATAATGAAGTGAGTGTCTATATAAATAAATAAAATAGGGAGGGGTAAAACAATGAAACAATTGTGATTCCAATGGATTTGTGCGGTTATCGATTTTCGAAGGGCGGCAAGTACATGAGTGCGTTATATTATGTGGGTATCTCTTAACATCATTAGTGGCTTTTAGAATGAGAGGGAGGAGTTCGAGAGGGCAACAGCGTTACTCGCCTTTGGACATTAACGTAATATAGACGCAAGTACATAAATTAAGAGCATTTGCTGGCCTTTACGATGAGCACTAGAAATTTCAGCGGCAACCACAGAATTGCATCGAGAGTCTGTAGACCACGTGCTACCATCTCAAACCATCAAGGAAACCGATATAAATTTTCTCTGCAAGCCATGATAGATTTTCAAGTAGCGAAACGTTAACCCAACACGTGGAATCGAATTTTTTGCACTTACCCAAAAATAAAGGGACGCAACGGAAATAGCGAACGAAAAGGACACAACAAACAAGACAACGAAAAGACAAAAAGCAATAAGAAACAATCCCATTTCTTGTTTATTGCATTTCGGTTGCTGCTGAGTTTTACAGCAGACTTCTAACTATTTTCCGGAAATTCTCGTACGTTCTTTCCTACTCGGTGGCTTTCGCGACGAAATAAAGTAATGGTCATGACATGAAGCGCGCTCGGGTGAGATTGATTTCAAGTGTGTGATTGTAAAAAGCGATCGGTGCCGTTCATTTCCTGCCAAGAGTTGAGTGTCGCACTACTCGTTCCACTCTCGACGGTGATAGCATCTTTAATCGAGTCGACAGCAGTAAAAATACTTGATAACAGATGCATACATGGCAAGAACAGTCTGCTCGATCAAGAGGTTAAGACGTGCGGTTATAATGTATACTCAAAATAATCAAAAAATTTATCAACGACACAGCATACGCCAATCAATATAGAGCCTGATAATTTGCGGCAATATGCAATTGCTATAGAATGTGTGGGCTCCTCTAACTAATAGCGGAAATCAGTCGTTTTGAGGATATTAATCGGCTATTCGGGCGAATTCCACAAGCATAATCGACTGATAGCGTAGGCGAAATAGGGAAATCTGTACCATATTATTGAGTTATAGCTATTTGGTAATAATTGTTATTTGGTAATATTTCTTACCTTATTTCAAAACATTTCATGTAGGTAAATTTGGTTTTCTTTCTCATAAACAAATATTCTTTGATATTATGAGAATATGTGTTTGCTTGATAATTTACTGGGAAAAGTTTAGTTATATCCTTTGAGTATCATCGAGCACACGTAAAATTAAAGCTCAAAAGGTCAGAATCCCCACAAGTATAGGCCACGCAGTTGACTGGCGTCGACGTTGCCCGAATCCTTTAACGTCCCTTTGAGCCACTTTAATTCTCTTTAACCAAGCTGCATGCATATTCTATCAGCTACCTTACCCGAAACCACAAGCCCAGCCGAGGCTGGCACGTTACCCTAGAAATCCGATGCGCCTCTTCTGTGAAACCTTCCATTCCTTTTCTATAGTCACGAACCCCCCAGCTCTTCTTTCCGTCCTTTTCCCATTGGACTCTTCACTCGATGCCACTTGAAAGCGGTTAACGAAATTTCAGAAAAACCCCAACGATTTTCCACCAGAAAATATTAAAATGGTTCACCTTGCAGAAGCTTCCGTCAATTGTGGTTGGCCGAAATGTTTTGTGCGAATATTTTATTTGTTGTCGTATATAAGCCACGGCGGCTTTTGTCGCTTTTCAGCATTTCTAAAAGTTACCGTCAAAGTTGTACATATTTCCGGTAAACCACAAAGTTAAATAAACTCGTATTGCATACTCTCTATATCGCCTATATTTGGATACTTCTAAAAAAATCCAACGTATCACTCCACAAATGTTTGAAGGCAGATCAGACTTGGATCGGTCTCTGATATATTTTATATGCTTTTCTCGCGCTTTCTCTAGTTTTCAATCGCGTGACCGGAATGCATTCCGCATCGCGGAATAGGAAACGATAAGTTGGTCGCGGAGAGAATGGCGGCATCGGATCCCATCAATGCGGAATAGTTACGTCGGGGCATCGATGCCGGGGCGTGAAATAGAGTCGACATTCCTGGGAGATAGAGGTAAAGGAATTGAGGTTGATGCGAAAGGGGGAGGAAGTCACGGATAAATTCATCGTTCGATCGGCTGTGTCATTGATCCAAAGGCATCAAACGCTATATATAGTATACATAGATGATATGAATATGTGAACGTTAAGAGTTTATCAACTGGAATCGCACATGGGTAACTCACCTCTTTGTCGCCTCGTTGATGAACTCTGCAATGAAGAAATGCCGTTTGACCGATCGCCGTTGTTACATTTCTCGGCACACGCTCACCAAACGATGGCCAGTCGCTGAAGTTATTTTGTCCATTGGTCCTCTGATCACGGAATGGTAGTCCTGAAATAGAGAAAACGTGAAATATTGAATTGTTCGTATTGCACGGTTTGCGTGAGCACGTAAATATAATTGAAATGGAGGGCGAAATCTGGAGCATTTTGGAGGGTAAGGCTACTATTGGTTGCTTCATCGATCGTTGCACACGTTCGACCCCTACTCTTTCACCATATAAACCAGGTGGACGACGCGGGAGATAATAAATAAGGGAATGTCGATAAAACTGACCGAAAAATGTTTCACGTTCGGCCCAGATCACACTTTAGCTCTCGTATATGATTTACTGGACACTCGATCTTCCACTTTCTCAGCCGTCCTATCTACCTTTCCGCCGTTATCACTCCAATTAAACTTAAAGGCTGAGAAAAAAAGGATTCTGCTTACGGTGCAATTTAAATTTTAGTTCATTTTCGAAGTAAAACCCATAAAAGCGCGCGTATTAGCGAGCTTAGAGTAGCGAGGGGAAAAAGCGACATCGTGACTCACTTGGAAATCATATTATTAATATTATTATGCAATTTAATTTATTCTCAGCGCAATCTTCTCTCTTTCACCGGAGGACTTCTTGGGCAGAAGATTAATGGATTTGGTACTGTGGCAGTGACTTCTTGGCAGTAACAGAGCAGCATGGACTTAGCAAGGGTTGAAACGGTCGACAGAGTAAGAGAACACAAGAGTGGTGGTGACTCTCTCGAATATTAATTTTTTCACTATCACGTATATATTCTTAACCTTATATTGTACAGTTTTTCAAAAACTTGTCGCGTCTTTTGTCTCCCTTTTTAAATCTTGTTTTTTTTTCTCCGTGTATATATTATAGGTAGACTATGGGCCGTATACGCATTCACGAATTATGGAACGAAGACCGTGAACATGCTAGACCATAACTTGATCGTTCGTGAGAGAGGCATTACTTTGAGGCAATGAAACTTTGATAATCCACCGTTGAACAAAAGATTTATAGGTTAAATTTACGAAGGATTCAACGTCGTTATGGGATTATATATAACCAGCGAAAGTTTCGTAAGCTTACAGCTCCACTTAATTGTGCCTCAGTACACACCATATCCTAAAGTGGTGAGATGGCGATAAAGATGTCCTCTCTAGTGAAATTAAGAAATAAATAAATAAATAAATAAAAAAAGCTACAATACTCGTTGTCGAGTAAATTTATCCTCTACCAAGAAGACCACCACATGATGCCGAGCTCAAAGGATTCTGCGCGCCACAGCATATCGAACACAAAGCGATCGGACTCGTCTCTCATCTCGAGTATCGAGTGTCCAGCCAAGTGAACCGTATAGTGAGTTTCGAGAGTAGACATAGAGGCAACCCCTCCGGCAACGTCGTATACATAAAGAGATATGTATATACGTATGTGTATTCCTCGCAAATATCAAGTAGTATAGCTAATATGACAACGCGGCTACAATGTGCCATTAGAATTAAATTAAATTGATCCAAACGCGAACGGAAATGTCGAATGTCGAATCGTATGTGTTACATTTCCCATCTTTACTCAAGCACGATGTACCGAATGCCGCAAAACTATTCTCGGTCCCTCCTCTCTCTTGTCATGCGGCGCGGAAGAATAGGGAAGAAAAATTGGATAGCGTGTGCTCCAATGTACCCTATGGCTGAAACGAGCGACACCATACCGATTTCTACCACGACCACTCATGAATCTCTGCATGTATATGTGTATAAAGAAAACTTGAAAGAGATGTGCACCTCTTTTCGGGAAAATGCGGGCAAGTATTACGCTCTATATACAATATTATTATAACGTTTTTTTTTCTGAAATCCGTGGTGCATTTTGATAGTATAATAAACGCACAATGTATAAGTTTATCTTGAATTCGACAGTAATATGTAATAAACCGCAAATAATCGACTCAAATTCAATATAGTGCTCATTTTATCACGAAATTTCCCAATAATTCTATTGAAATATTGGTCGTCATCCCTTTATGATGGTTTACCCTGATCTAACATCTCAAAAGTCGTTCCATTATTTCCAAATCACGCTAAAGTTTATGCGGCATTTACTTGCAGTGAAAGAAAGGGATGTGCAAAGCGTGCGAGCTATAGGTGTATTTATCCAATAGGGATTCGAGTCACGCACCACATTCCACAGCGAACTGCGCTACTACTTGCATTCGCTGTGGTCTCGGTTGTGTACGTTAGTACAATAATCCGCAGAAATTGCACCCTGGGGCTACTCGCCTACGTAAATTGAAATGCCCTAAGTAAAATAGTCAAGATAATAAAACACGTAATTTTCATTGAATATGAGGAATAAGAAAAATGATTTTCGATGCATATAAATGAAAGCACTATACTTATATAATACCTTATACGTGATTTAAGCGCCATTTTGAACTCATTAGACACCCTTCTGATCTTTCATTTCTCCCCTGAGTCAACATTTCCCCTGCCTTTTCGAACGCTCTAATGTACTTTTAATCGACAGCTAATTGAGTTCTCAGGTCCACTCACATATTTCACTTGTCGTAACGACTCTCCTGGTCCCATGCACCCTCGATACGTGCGACTCTATCTTAATTATCGTAAAGTGAAAAGGTAAAGAGAATCCAATACCTTTGGGAATGATTATCAAGAATATGGAGGGAATTTCAATTTTCAAAAGTTGCCTCTCGAAACATCATTCAATGAGCTGATGATGGCCATCAGACAGGAAGTGAGACACCAGGGGGCGGATGGTGGTGAGGGAGAAAAAAAACATCATATTATCCATCGGCTCTTGACTCATTTCCCCGGGGGTTTATCGGAAATGAAAAATTCCGAAATAGAGACTGAGAGAGAACGAGAGGATGGGCATTTGGACTGGGAATGAGAAGGCTGGATATAGAGTGCAAGGGGAATTTTCAATATAACTCTCATAAATACGATAGCGTCCCAAAAACGTCATCACGGTAAAATAAGGTCCTTTCTTGTGTTTTGGTCCATATATAAATGGCGAACACGGTTCATATGTGTTGATGATGGGTAGGAAGTTATAACCGTTAGACAACGACATAGGTGAGCACTTATTCGCTGATTTTTATATTGAAAATTCGTCCCTGCTTTTCAGCTTGTTGGTCAATCGATCAACGGTACTTTATCTGTTTTCTTTTTTCTTGCATTTCCGTTTTATCTTTCTTACAGTTCTTTTCTATGTGTATACAGTCTATCTTTCTCCCTCGTTTGCTTTTACCTCGGTCGATATAAACGATGCGTCGTTACCATCTCTCCTGGCCCCTCTCGGTGTTTCTGGGTAGCCGAACACTTTTCAAATAAATGACAGATTTTTTCCCTTCTCATCTGCGCGAAGGAAAAAGACGGCGAGATGAACGTCCCGGAGTGATTGATTCGGGCGTGAATTTTTTTACAGTTTTGTTTTTCAGTCTCACGCGAGAAATCCGTCGCTTCCATATGTATACATACACCTACTGTGTCTCCTGATGGCAATGGTGCCTGGTTTATTGCATGTCGGATTAAACAAAGATTAATCGAACGTATTTTAAAACTCATATGTCGACCGCGAATTCGCTTTGTGCTATATAGTATATAGCCAGTGATTCAACTTCGAACAAAGCCGCCAGACTGAAAAACTTTTATCAGTAGGTATACAGATACTTTGGGAATGACCGAGAGACAAAGAGAATTTGGATGTGACACATGAAAAAAAAGAGAGGTAATGGGAAAAATCTCACGACACTTGAGCTCTTTGTACTCATAGCCTGTTACTCGGTGGCAGCGAAGGACGTAAAATTGTTTACGGGTTCCTAAGCTCGCGCCACAAACTTTAAAGGTCGGCGGAGACATAGCAACGTGCTGCGCGCGGGACTTTTAAACTCCACGCCTGGGAATGAAAAATATCGGTAACGGTGCAGGCTCCACTGGCGACGCAAAGAGGTATAAAATGTGAGCTTGGTCAACTACTCACCACGAATAGTTTCTGCGGTAACGACTCATTCGTGTCGTGTTTCCATCTCTCTCTTTCGCTTGCGCGCATTCGTTGCGTCCAATGACCTCAAGTCTTGCTTTTACGAACTTGGCGTCGACACCCAGGCGCAAATTATCTTTCCTCCGTAATATGCCGAGAAAAACTTTAAAGAGATAGCATCAGACCTTGAATGAACTCTAAGTGATTTAGACTGAACTAAAGACTTTACAGATAACTCTAAATCACTTGGAAAAAAAGATGAATTAAATTCAGCTGGCGTATAGCTCCTCATTTAATCCAATGTACATACTATATATATCAACATATTCAAACTCAGCAAGGGGATTATGGAGGTATATGTATTGATCAGTTTCTCATTTATTCTGTTTTGATCTCTACAACTATAACCTAAAAACAAATATGAACATAATTTACGTCAGGTTATTGGGCGACATCAGGCGCGAGTGGTATCGACGTTTCAGTTATAAATTTTGCGGCCCCTTGATGCGGATATAATCACTAACTTTTCTTGATTGACTCGAGAAACAAAAGGTGTACGGCCGTTGAGGCGCGAGGAAATAATACGAAAACTTTGTTCGCAGAAACGATCGACTGTAGGCGAGCGGGAATGAGCAGAGAGTAGGGAAAAAAGTCAAGTAAGTCCGAGAAGGAGAAGTTGCGCTCCAGCTTCCGCTCCCCCTACCACCCACAAAAGGTTTTCACCTTGGGCGCGTCCGAGCAGACGGTTAATCGATGGTATGGCTAATCTTTGACGATGCAGCTGGGCATGCTATATATAAGAGGTATTATCCAAGATGGTGAAGAATAATAAAAATCCGATAAGAATGTATACAGTTAGTGGGTATATATAGGTATCCTTGACGAACTGCCTCTATATCTATCTCGGATGTACTCTTTGTTTTAGTAGATTTATACAATAGGCGAGTACTTGTCGCTGCTCTACATACCGCTTCCGTTAAATTGCGAAACTTTCGAATATGCTAATTCGTCGGCCGATCTTATTGTCTCATGCCACCTCTCATTGCAAACTTTAACCCCGTATGCTTGACTAATTTCACCCCGTATTTCATCCACTTGATCTATATATATATGTATAAAAGGTTCTTGGCCAAGTATTTTGGCTCCTCGCGCGCTCTGCGAGCTGCATTCATTAGTACATATACTTGCTTTTATACAAACATGCATTACTGTCGATGAATTTGCAAATTCGGCCCCATGATAAATTGGTCCGATGAAACATTTGGCTGGTCCAATAGCTAATCGGGGGAATGTAGCAAATCGTCACGGGAGTCGAGAGAGACTTCTCATGTGTCGATGAATCCTGTGTCCGCGCCGTCCCGAATGATTTCGCGCATCGAATGCCTCACTGATTTGCATTCCACGATTACCCAAGTTCCACGCGAATCTGTGGCTCTTGGGAAATAGGGATGTTCAAGGGTTTCCCGAGGGAGAAGGAGGTGAATAGTTTGCACTTTCTCTTCATCTTCTTCTCTATCTATTCCACAGATCGATATAACTGTCCGCGAATGATTATCGCTAAACTGTCAACCTCTCGTTCCAATGACTATCTCTGAAGAGATTGTTCCATCTATTTTTATTCTTATTCTTTCAAACTGATCGTCTGATGATTAAAATAGTGAGCATATATATATGCTTATGGTTGATGACATTATTTACTCTTTATCATATTTTGCTATCCTGAATCCTCGGGTTACCGTAGTTCTACGTAAATGAATAGCATATAATAGGGCGATGAATTAATTAATTTAATTAAATTCCCAGGGGCATTTTCGCCGGCTGCATTACACGTGGCTGGTTGAGTGCGATTCGTTAATAGACCTTGGTCAATACTATGTGTGCAGAGGCAATATTGGATTAATTTTTCGAAATTGAATAAATCTAAGACAAATACGTGTAGCGAGTGCATGCATGAGATTCTATCTCATTCACCATCTATATAATATTCATTCAAAATAGAAATACAGTCAGAATGAATTATTGCCCTCCATTATTTTGTCAAATGTGATCAATGACGAGTGGGCTTAATACGGTGAATGAGCTCTCTGGCAGTGAGCCGACGGGATGGTGAGTCGACAACCTAGTGAAATATCGACCTCGCCCGAGGCTTTGCTCAATTCAACTTTCACGGGTGCAGAACAATAAAGAATAAATGCAACTACATCGTAGCATCTTCTATACGTAAGTTAATAAGCTTTTTAAATAATCCGCACTACACTCAAAAGGATAAGAAACGAGATTACATGATTCGTTTTATCCAAATGTAACTCAATTTTCTCTCGTCGAATAGCAATCTCGTCTTGTCCTATTTTTTAAAATTCCGTTTAACTCCTTCAGAATCCACAATCGCGGGAACGTTAATACAATTATAATCGAGACGGCTGTTCGAAGTTACGAAATAATGCTTTTCCAAGTTGATTATGTGTATAAGAGACTTATCATACATTCCAAATGATGAAACCATGAAATTATAGGTCAATGAATTTAATAACTGGTCTTTTAGATTCCGCCAATTGGAATTAATAAAAGAAAAACTAGTAGAATACAAAAAATATTTGCATTAAATATACATGGACATAAATCAAATCTCCTGTCACATTGACATGAACACTGTCCAACTAAATAGCCACTGGAGATACAATTCCGCATCTCTGTCATATTATTGCGGAGACGCTGGCCATTGTGGGTTATCTCATACGCCATACAATGGTTGTGTTTCTCGCCCGCTATCCTATCCCTATCTGCTGCACGCCATTGTATTATCCATCAGCATATATGTATACCCCTCATCAGAACCTCTAGAAATCTCATGTGCCCTTTGACGTACCTCAGGAAAAAGGAGAGAGGAAGGAAGATATACACTTCAAATGTTAGTCATTTTGTGGGAAACGAAATAAATATGAGACAAATAGAAGACGAGAGTGAGAGAAGAAAGGACAGAGAGAGAGTAGAGTAGAGTATAAATTTATTTGGTCCTAGACCGAAGCCCCTAAGAACCTAAGCAGTTTAACAGTGGTACAACGTGATACATCATGATCCACCGCAAAGTAAAAATAGTAGCTATAAATAGCCAATAGTGCACACCCCATGTGCCTTTTTATTGGCGAGAATGATAGAAACAAGGGAGAATATAACAAAAAAAAGTTGCTAAACTTCTATATAATGTATAAATACAGTATAGGTGCATGATGTATTCGTTTATATCATCCAGTTATTTCTTTACATCATGTAACTACCCGTAATAATCGCAAAACACGTGATTCGTAAAAAAAAAGAAAAAAATTTTCAATCTTGCCAAATAAATCCTTTGAAAATAATAGAAATTTAACAATTAAACGCACCGTTTAAAATGATCGTAAAAATAAAAATAAAATAAAAAATTGCAAAACAAATTATGATCGAAAAAAATTTATTAAAAAATTTTGCGATTAGAAAAAGCAGCACCACTCATTTTATTGTTAGACGCTCGTCAGACAAATATCGAGTGATAAATCGAGTGATAAAAAAAAAATACAAATAAATTTTCATGAGAGAATTTTTTACAAAGATGTTAAAACCACCAATTGGTGCCAACTATACACACACCTTAATCCATCCATGCAGCACAGTAGCACCAATCGCCCACTACGCGTACTGATACGTCCAACCACTAAGCGCGCTCGAGAGAGTGGCGTTGCTCCTCGGCAAGCAGATAGTGATATCAACGGGCACTAAACTCGGAAAACGACGAAGCTGAAGTGATCTCGGGCGGCAGAGAATTCCAGAATTGTTCGCCGGAGACAATAAATGATCGCTGGAACGTCGTCGTCCGGCGATGAGGCACATGAAGCGTGTCTGTTCGCGGATTGCGGCGCACAGCCGAAGGCGAGCGAATCACCAGCTGGTGGCCGAAAAGATGAGACTGACCGAGCATAAGAGCTTTACAGAACAGACATCCAAGGAAATATTGGACTGGTGAGACCACGATGGCCGCAATGTCCTCATTAAATTAGCGCACGCAATCAGCCAAGTCCTCAAAATAGCAGTGCAAAATAGCAGAGAGAGAGAGAGAAAGAGAGAGATTAGATTAGATTAGATTAAATTCTATTGTTCTGGGCCAGACGCTCCAAAGAACACAAGCATACAATTGTGTATAATAATTTGATGATGTGCACATCATCGCTAGACATGTCGCCCACATGCGAGCAGTACAAGACAGGAAGTACAAGCAAAATAAAATAATATAGAAT
>JABSMT010001991.1:0-10303 GCA_018902335.1 Eumacrocentrus americanus | reverse complement strand
AAATAAAATACTTCTGTAATAAAGCGAAGTAGAAGGAAGATATCTAAGTCGATATATAACTTTCATTAAAATTTTTCACAAAATTGATTATATCTCGAAAACTACTCGAGATACGACGAAATTGCAAAGGACCTTTTTTGTAGAGAATTTAATTTCCTACGAAAAAGGTCCAGTGCAATTTTATTGTATCTCGTGTAATTTTCGAGATATCGCGAATAATGTGAATGGATGATTTTTGGAGCAAAAAAATTTTGTCGAAGATAAAATTAAATGTAACTCGAAAACTGTGCGAGATACGACAAAAATACAAATGACCTTTTTTATAGAGAATTTAATTCTCTACGAAAAAGGTTCAATAACATTTTCTCGTCTCTCGCATAGTTCTCGAGATAATTCAAAAAATGGAATTTGATAAATGAAAAATCAAAGCCAAGTGACTTGACTAATTTTTTTGTTTCGTTTCAGTACATTGATCTAAAGCTGTAACCTTGCGTAAGAGACGGTCTTTACCGAGGCCTATGCCAGAACAAGAACACTGACATGAGAGAGATAAAGAGAGAGATAGAGAGAAGTGTGTGAGAGAGATAAGGCTGAGTCGTCGCGTGCAACAACACGCGGTTATTGGCCGTGCCGAAAATAAAGTTCTCTCCCTCATGCCCAGGGACGTATTGCCTCTTCTCTCCAACTCTTTGTTTATTCCCCATTAAATTGGAATGTGAGAGTAGTGGAGAATCCCGATTAATCCACGGAATCTTCGTGCATATTGACCTTTTAGCAGCTAAATAGCCTCGGGATAATCTTAAGCCATACGAAAATGACGTGACAAGCTGTGAGATGGGTTTCTGTATTAAATTGCTGAGGATGAAATCGACGGATGCTGTCCATTGGACCTCCGGGATGAAGCAACAGAGGTGATAAGAGGGATAGAGACAGCTGTCTACCTACCTACCTACCTACCTGTTTGTAATCAGCAGTCGCAGCAGCGTCGCGACCGATTAATCACTCCATTACATTAATCCAGCGAGGCAATTTATCTCGCTGCACCCGGGAGACACGCATAATAGCCTAGACAGTGTGCAGTTCACATCGACCGCACCCGGGGACGAACCGAATTGCATCTCCACCAGCCAAGAAGAGACAGACACTCTGATTTTGTATGATGAGCTTGGATCCAATTTGCTAAACTTCTTGAGAACAACCTCATCGTCTGGAATACTAAGACGAAGGCCCGACAAGAAAATAACATGATTAAAGTATATTAAATAATCATCCGGAGATTTCTAAAGAAATGTTTTATTCATTTTCTTTTAATAAAAGTAAAAATTAATTAATAGAGAATTAATTTTTTCTTCTTCATCAAGTCGATAATTGAATGAACATTTTAGACATTTTCATTTTTACATATATCTTGAAAACTATGAGAGATACGATAAAATTGTAAGGGACCTTTTTTGTAGGAAATTAAATTCTCCACAAAAAAGGTCCTATGCATTTTTGTCGTATCTTGTGTAGTTCTCGAGTTTTAATCAATGTTGTCTTTAACAAATTAGTTTACTCAAAAAAAATCAGTCATCCAGATTTTTCGTGATATCTCGAAAACCATACGAGATACGAGAAAATTACATGGGACCTTTTTTGTAGGAAATTAAATTCTCTACAAAAAAGCTTCTATACATTCTTGCTGTATGTCGCATAGTTTGCGAGATATTATCAATTTTGTAAATCAATTCAATGAAATTTATCACACTAAAAAGACTATTTAAATCCATTAATTATTCTTCTCTGACTACTAGTTTGATATGTATCATTTCGGCGACGTTTTGGCTCATAAACTCCAGTCGAGTAGCTATCGCAATTGCTCGTATATGTGCCTGTGCATGTAAGCATGAGCCAAGCGATGAGTTTGGGGTGCAAACTGAATAGGGAACGGATTATCACCGCCCTCCTACAGCTATACAATATGCTGTGAACTTGCGAGAGCGAGGGAAACCAAACGATAAAACGAGACAGAGAAAGAGAGAGAGAAATGACCGCTCAGGATAATCTACCGTGAATATCACGGGAAAGCTATTCGAGGGTAGCTTGAAAGAGAGAGAGGAAATGGAATAAAGTTGCATGAGTCATGGGTCTCGATCGATCGTCGTACTTTACTTCTGATGGCTAAATCATGGATTAATGATAATTTGCATCTTTGATCCTTCCCACAGGTCTCAAGTATCTCCACTCAGCGAGGATTCTCCACAGAGACATCAAGCCAGGCAATCTCCTCGTCAACAGCAATTGTGTCCTGAAGATATGCGACTTTGGCTTGGCAAGAGTCGAGGAGCCAGACCAGAACAAACACATGACCCAGGAAGTTGTGACGCAGTACTATCGTGCCCCAGAAATTCTCATGGGTGCACGTCACTACACAGCGGCTGTAGACGTTTGGAGTGTTGGCTGTATCTTCGGGGAGCTTTTACGTCGACGGATTTTGTTCCAGGCTCAGAGTCCTGTGCAACAGGTAAAAAAAGCAACATGATTTAAATATTTATTGGTAAAATGTTATGAAATGATTTTAATTGTTTTTTGTATGATTAAAGTTGGAATTAATTACGGAGCTACTTGGCACTCCAAGCCTTGAGGACATGAGGTATGCCTGCGAGGGTGCGAGGACTCATATGCTCAGACGTGCACCTAAACCTCCGTCCTTAACTGCACTTTATACATTGAGCAGCCAGGCTACTCACGAAGCTGTTCATCTGCTCTGTCAGATGCTCGTTTTCGATCCTGTAAGTACTATTATTCAATAGTGACTTTTACGAATATCTCGAAAACCTTGAGAGATACGATAAAATGTTATTAGACCTTTTTTGTAGAGAATTAAATTCTCTACAAAAAAGGTCCTTTGCATTTTTGTCGTATCTCCCATAGTTTTTGAGATATAATCAATTTTATGAAAGATCTAAATGAAAAAGTTAGTCTCTCGACTTATCTCCTTTTATCGCTTCACTACAGAATTTTAATAGACTTATCTATTTAAAAGACCAATGTTTTTTAAAGATTAAAAATTGAAACGTAACATTACTAAATTCCATATGATAAAAACACGTCTTTATGTTTTTCCACAATTTTCATTTGTATTCTTCATATCTCATTACCACATCCAATTTACTAGAGATATTTTCCAGCTGGTGTCTGCGGATGATGTACAAGGGATGCAGAAGGAAATATAACGAGGCAGACTAACCCAGCAGCAGCAGAAGCAGCCGGTCTCTTGCATATTTACCAGGCAACGAGACTACGAGGCCAGATGAAATCCAACTCAACGAAAAGAAAAGGAGAAGAAGCTCGCTCTTTTCAATCTCTCTGTCTCTGGCTCCAAGTTACAGACAGTGACGCCTCGGTTTCGTTTTAAACCGCGAGAAATTGAGAGCGACTACTGTACTGTATGAGAGACCATGAATGACGGGATGGGTGTCGATGTGTGTTGCCATTCACTAAGGCAAAGCCTGCTCGAGACGGACACATACCCCGTCTTTGTCATCATTTCACTCTTCTTCCAACTTCATCGTTGTCGATGGCGACCTGCTTTTTTTTTTATTACTTCTCAACTGCTCATCAGCCAGGGCGATGTATCGTCAAAGCTTTTCTAGCACATTATATATATGAAGAGCTTTTAATACTTTATCCAAAAAAAATAGGGGATAGAATAGAAATAACTGTTGTATATGACCTTTACGAAGTGCGTAAAAGGTTTTTAATCGTTTAGCAGCTTGACTAGCTTCTTTATTAGCTGGATTATCGTAATCTCTTTGGGTAAAAGTAAAAAATGCTAGGCATACTACACTGTTACGTGTCGTTTCTTCGCAAGCCCTGGATTAAAGTACCCCCACGATGAGTTTTACAGCGTTCTCAGTGTTCGCTCGCCCGGAAATTAAAGCATCGTCGTATTTTTCCCTGTGGAAGAGTACGAAGTAGATGGAGAGTTTTCGTTCTTTTTTTTTTGTTAATTTTTTTTTCTTCATCCTGTGGAATAATGCAACGATACGATAGTCATAGTGGATTGTGCTCTCTCGCTAAATTAACGCCAACCCAACGACATCCCTACAACTGTATACAATATCTCATCCTTCGGTTTCTTCTTCTTCTTCTTCTCCATTTTTTTTTCTCGATGACGAGACAGAACAATACAGGGCTCTTAAATCTTCAAGTTGTTAACCCAGTTCGCACGACCGCTCGTCACTGTGAAACCCCTTTTTTTATCTCTTCGCCCTTTCAAACTGGAATTTGCGGAGAATGTGGAAAGATGACTTTATAAGGGGTTTTTTTAATGCTGGATCTAGGTACACAAACTTCCTCCCTACCATCTCTCTTGCTCCAGGCTAGTTAGGAAGTTCTTTGTTGATGTTTACCGCACACTGAAGAAATAATAAATTCATGCTGGATGATCAAAGTTAAAATTTTAAAAATACAAAAGAATAAGAATAGCAGCAGTATTTCGGATCGATTAATTGACGAACACAACAAATAGATCTTGAAGTGTATACAAAAGCTCCAGGAAGAAGTTCAAAGTCGGTCGTGCAATTTCCCTCGGCTTTGTCCCTTCTTCTCGGCCAGAGAGCCAAAACTTCAGGAAATTGCAAAGTTCTCTTGAACGTTGCTAGACAAGTGGAAAAAGAGTGTCTTCCTGTCTCTCTTTCTCTCGCTGTCCCTTAAAACTCCTCGTTTTCTCTCATCCTCGTCGATAGTCCGGACTTGAAGTATCCGATACTGGGGGATCGGCTTGCAAATTATGCGAGAAGCGACATGAGATGTATATAACTTTGCTGCTGAAGTGTATTCCTCGGCCCTCGATCTCGTCCCAGATCCAATGATTAAACTCTCAGTGGAACCAACCCATCTACCTATATACTAGGATAGGTTCATGAATAATTCCATTGATGATTGTCAATAGCTCAAGTCCTTCACGGTACTTATACCAAAACCCTGTGTTTTACAAGCCAAGAACAAAGCTTTCTTCGCATAGAAAAAAAAAGAAAAATTCGGAGCTTTTGCGAGTGGTGCTGCACGGCTTAAAGTCCTATTTGACTACTCTCTCGCTGGCTTCAAATAGAGTCTCGCGGCATTGCATAGCCATGATGAAAGGCCACTTGTATTTCGTGGTTCCTAGTCTCTCGCGTTCATTAGTGGCATAAGTTTACTTTTTCGTTGGAGGACACAAGCTAGATTCAGTATAGCCTCCAGCCTAGTCTCAGCTCCATCATTCATCAGCGAGGGAAGGAAAAAAATAAAATAAAACCTCCACGAAGAGAAACACTTCCTGCATTGAAAAAAATGCCCACTATACCAGAGCGACCAAGTTGAAGGTTGAAGGGTCCCCGTATACAGTTTCCTCATCCCTGTATGGGGAGGAAAAATGGCAGAGATATATGTATCGACATGGACCTGGTGGATCGGAAAGAAATAAAAAAACATGTAGACCTATATATATATATATAGAACAAGGAGGGTGAGAGCGACATAAGGGATTCGAAGGAGTTCTCCAGGGTCGCGGGAGGGTGACGACGCACCCTTGCGCAGGGATCGCGTCTACTGAGGGATGAAGCAGTGGACTATATACAGTACAGATAGGAGGAGCAGTGGAGAATGGTGGTGGCTCTCAGCTAGCAGCTATATATACAGCAGAGGGTGGAAGATCGGGTGGCGGCGGATGACGTCACTCAGTCGTAGGGTTGCCCAGGTAACGGGGAGGGTTGCGGCGTCGGGACGCCAAGCGTCGCCACTGAAGCTTTACCCGTAAAAATCAATTTGGACTTTGGCTAGGTTCGTCGCCGCGTTGCGTGGCTCGGCGAGGAGCCGCAAGCTCATCAAGAAGCCGGGGCCATCTATATACTCTCTGTGGCTTTGTTCACCAAGTGTGAGTCGAGGCGCTCTACTCTGGCAGTCGCGGGCGGGTTGACTCGTCGTCGTCGTCGGCATTAGCTGTGTGGAGAGCGACACCAGAGCCAAGCAGTCTCGAGTCACACATTTTATTTTGCACTTGTGAACTGGACTTGGAGCTTTTTTTCTTGGTCACCACATAGAGGCAGACACACGCGTTCTTCGCGGTGGCTTTCCCTCTCCCTTCCTCCTCGCGCTGCACTGTCCACGTCAGTGGAGAATAGCGTACGTCGAGCGCCGGGGGAGGGAAAGGAAAAGCTCGCGCCGGTCCAGCTAAAAGGAGTAGAGGGAGTAGAGAAGAAGCTTTGGTCGGGGCTTGAAGAGAAGCTCATCGCGCGCGCCCGTGTGTGTCTAGCGACGCTGATGCGTCAGTGCGATCTCCCACGGGCTGGCGAAAGCACCGCGAGAGCACCGGTCACTCAGGGAGAGGGACTCAAAGAGAGAGAGAGATAGAGGGAGGACACTAAAAGCTCCGCGAGGTGACCGACACCTAACTCATCGACAATTCATTGTGAATGAAACCAGACAGAGAGAGAGAGAGACTTTGTTGGTGTGCAACGAGAATTCAGTGACCACAAGAAGCATCACACAGTGACTTGGTATCATTAGGTGACACTATCGGAAGTCAAGGTTGTAGAGACTGAAGAATTGACAGATTGACCAGTTGGAGAGATGCAGAGAAGATAGGAGAGAGGGAGAGAGAGAGAGAGAGAGAGACACTGCTGATCGTTGTGATTTATTCGAGTCTAAATTTGGCAGGCCTCGTTGAGAACAAGTGGGAAGACAGCAGTATAGCATCAGCATCAGTAGTAAAAGCCATGCAGACCAAGAATCATCATCGATGATGGTCGTCAAGTGTCTCTTGGACACATTGAAATGTAATATCATGATCATGCAAATGTTAGCTAACTGTTTTCATCATGAAAGCTTGCAGGAAAATCTAACATGAAAACTATCAAGAATAGCGATCAAAGACTCTTCACCAGAGACTGACTCCAAAAGCTCTGAATACTGCTAGAAGAACCCTAGAATCTAGCAAGCACAAAAGACACGTTGAAGTGCAATAAAGTGTCTACGAGGAGGAGGAAGAGGACGGTCTTTGCGTGAAGGAACTGAGCTTGAGAAGACGCAAAGTGCGCGCGGGGTGTACATATCGATGATGGTTGAGGGCACGTTGCCAAGACGTGATTGGCCGCTGCTGGTGCCGCGTGTGCGGTTGTCCCAGTGGTGCTCGTACTCGGGGTCGTCTGAGGCCTCGTCGTGAGTACCTTATACGCCTCGTGAGGCATCCGTGCCACGGGGGAGAATGCATGATCCACGAATTTTGAGCCGTCGTCGTCGTCGTCGGCAGAATAGCACTGCGAGCGAGCTGATAACAAGAAGAAAGCGGGACATTGAGAACACAATCGAGACTGCAGAGATGAGGTCGTTGTCGTTGATGAGCAGACGATCAGGATCGTACTGATCTGAAGTAACTGGTTAAGGACACACAGTACTTGATTGAGAAGCCGTTATTCCACCGTCGAACATGGCCTCGGTGGCAGCTTGGCTGCCGTTCGCCAGGGCGGCGGCGATCGGTTGGGTGCCGATCGCCACTCATCCACTGCCACCGCCGCCAATAGCCAAAGACAGGCGCAAGGCCGACGACGAGAAGCTCCTGATTAATGTGAGCGGTCGTCGATTCGAGACCTGGCGCAATACCCTCGAGAAGTATCCTGACACTCTGCTCGGTTCGAATGAACGCGAGTTCTTCTATGACGAGGACAGCAAAGAGTACTTCTTTGATAGGGACCCAGACATATTCCGTCACATCCTCAATTACTACAGAACCGGCAAGTTGCATTATCCCAAGCACGAGTGTCTCACCAGTTATGATGAGGAACTCGCGTTCTTTGGGATTTTGCCCGATGTCATTGGTGATTGTTGCTATGAGGATTATAGAGACAGGAAACGTGAGAATGCTGAGAGGCTTATGGACGACAAATTGAGCGAGAATGGCGATCAAAATCTCCAGCAGCTCACTGACTTGAGACAAAAGATGTGGCGGGCATTCCAGAATCCCCATATATCCACTGCAGCTCTTGTCTTCTACTACGTCACGGGATTCTTCATTGCCGTGAGCGTTTTGGCTAATGTCGTGGAGACTGTGCCGTGTGGTGCACGTCCAGGTCGAGCAGGGACATTGTCCTGCGGCGAACGATACAAGATTGTCTTCTTTTGTCTTGATACTGCTTGTGTTATGATATTCACAGCGGAGTATCTTTTGAGGCTGTTTGCCGCCCCAAGCAGATGTAAATTCGCACGATCCGTCATGTCGATTATCGACGTTGTGGCAATCTTGCCGTACTACATTGGCCTTGGCATCACTGACAACGACGACGTATCCGGAGCCTTTGTCACACTCAGGGTCTTCCGTGTGTTTCGTATCTTCAAGTTCTCTCGGCATTCCCAGGGACTGAGAATTCTTGGCTATACTCTTAAGTCCTGCGCGTCTGAACTTGGATTCCTCGTGTTCTCCCTGGCCATGGCGATCATCATTTTTGCCACTGTGATGTTCTATGCTGAGAAGAATGTCGAGGGAACCAACTTCACGTCTA
Organism: Eumacrocentrus americanus; assembly: GCA_018902335.1. Taxonomy (NCBI): domain Eukaryota; kingdom Metazoa; phylum Arthropoda; class Insecta; order Hymenoptera; family Braconidae; genus Eumacrocentrus; species Eumacrocentrus americanus. Next base: position 1,784 of record JABSMT010001991.1, on the reverse strand, counting down.
TACCTGCCGCATTCTGGTACACGATTGTCACAATGACCACATTGGGGTGAGTGATTTGCTCTTGGATCCATGATTTATGGATGTAAAGCCTTTATAGATGCTCCCCCGTAGACTAGAGACCTTTGGGAGAACGTGAGAGCATATGAGAGAACATATATAAATATATCCTTTCCAATGTTTCCCATTCCATTCTTACTCTATGAATGAAGAATGGAGCAGAAAAACTCGAAGAATTTATATACACATCTCTTTAGCGTTAGAGACGTTTATTTTTATACTGCAGCGAAATCTATGTCAATGACATTTTTGTTGCGTTTTCGCACGAACAGCTGACAATCAAGTTGCACCCTCAATTGCAACATCCAGGTGAAATAGAGGGAGAGTAAAATATCTGTTTTTCTCTGTTGCATTCGATAGATACACAGAGAAAAGAATTGTTCTTGATATTTCTGTTGTTAAGCAGTAAAAGGAGATAGGTCGATGAAAAAGTGAATTTCATTGAAATCTTTAATAAAATTCATTGTAACTCGGAAATTATACGAAATAGAGCAAAATTGCAAAGGACCTTTTTTGTAGAGAATTCAATTTCCTACAAAAAAGGTCCAATGTAATTTTATCCTATCTCGTGTAATTTGCGAGATATCTCGAAAAATATGGATGACTGATTTTTTTGAGACAAAACATTTGTTAAAAACAAAACTGGTTATAACTCGAGAACTATGCAAGATACGACAAAAATGCATAGATAGTTTTTTATCAGGAATTTAATTTCCGACAAAAAAGGTCTCTTGCTATTTTATCGTATCTCGCACAGTTTTTGAGATATTCAAAAAAAATCAAATTTTAAAAATTTTCGATAATTTGTCGACTTATCTTATTTTAACATTATCATTCTTGATTTAGGAATGATTCTGCTCACAAAATAAGATTAAAATTATATCTAGAATAAAGTATGTCCAAAATTCGAAACGTATTATTATTTTTTTCAATGGTCAACAGCATTATTAAATCAAGAATAATATCTAGAAAATTATTCTAAAAATCTCGAGTCTCTACATTTTTTTTCACTATCATGAGTTCTCAAAACCTCGATCCTTGGTGGGATAGTTCCCAAATGGATACCTATCTAATGAACCCTTTCTTCCTCATTCTCACCTCGCGTGTCCAGTCAGTCGGGACTGTCGGTCACTCTAGCTCTTCCTTCAAACTTTAATCGTAGGATCAACAGGTGCTTCGGTGGGTTCCCGGAGCACCCTCTCGCTGTCTTTAGTCTCAGCTTTCTCACACCTTACCTTACTCTATCTCTCTATACCTATATACACCTAGATAATACTCTATATTACATACATTCTTACTGCAGTGTTTTTCCACTGCACAAAATAAATTTTCCCAGCTTCACTTTGATTCTCGAATAATTCCTTTGCAAGCTTCACGCTTGTCTAAAACAGAATAAAAATGCTTTTAATGTAGAGAAAGACCTTTATAACTAAAAATAGAATATAGAAGAGACTTAGCTAGGGTATATGTCTACATGCATATGTGATTATATGCTAATGCAAATTCTGTTGTTAAGCGATAAAAGGAGATAAGTCAATAAAAAAGTAAATTTCATTGAAATTTTTAACAAAATTCATTATATCTCGGGAACTATAAGAAATTAAGGAAAATTGCATAGAACCTTTATCATAGAGAATTAAATTTCCTAAAAAAAAAGATCTTATGCAATTTTATCCTGTCTCGTGTAGTTTGTGAGATATCTCGAAAAATCTGGACGAACAATTTCT
>JABSMT010001980.1:0-10306 GCA_018902335.1 Eumacrocentrus americanus | reverse complement strand
AAATATTTCAAGTATAATGCATTAGTAATAATTTATCATAAAAATTATATAATAACATCACTACGAAAAGTATCTATAGACTTCGGTATTGAAAGATTTCCAGTGAAAACTATCGATCGTATGATACTGCGTCCCATCATATTTGTCATGTTCTTCGTTGTAAATTTCTCAAGGAGAATACAATGGTAGTCGGAAAAAATGTCGCCTAAAAAAATATCCCCTGGAAAAAAAGTACCCGGGAAAAATGTGCCGTGGATAAAATTTCGTCATAGAATACGCATGTACTTGGTAAAGCCTATAGTTTGAGTTGGGTGGATTACATTGAATCATTTTCCGGTGACATTTTTTTCGAGGGACATTTTCTTGCATTCGAATTTGATCCATGAATTCTTTTGAATCTTAAATTCTGTATTCTTATCAAACTTATCATTACAAAGATTAATTGTAAATTGGTTGATATCGTTGGATATGGTAATAAACGTACCATATAGTCATGAATCATGACTTTTAACGTATAAATAATTATCACATAATTTCAAATCCAATCGTTGCTAGCAATTTATTTCCATAAAATTATCAGCATTTGTAGAATAACATACGCATGTTTTATTAATGTCCAAATCAAATATCGAAATGAATCGAATTACACATCTCTAATATCCAACAAATCCTGTTTCACTTGTGACGTTTCTGCACATGTCGAAGTAGTGCATATGCTTGATATGTTGTGTGTAATATCTGCAACATAATAATTGACATGAAGATAAATCTCTCAATTGTACTGTATCAAAAATCATTAGTGAAAAAAAGTAATAATATAACATTACTCGGCGAAAAGTATCCATAAATATCGGTATTGAAAGAATGCCAGTGAAAACGATCGGTCGCATCATACTTCGACTCATCATGATCATCAAATCTTTCGACATAGATTTATCAATGCCAATCCAATTCATTCCGTAAACAGCATTACTAATTTCTATACTCTATAGACAGAATCTACGTGTTATTTCAACAGAATCATTGTGATTTGAACTATGGTTTATATACCTTTTCCGTAATTTCATTCGATAGCCGATAATGGAAAAATCCCTTAAGAAATATTGCGGTAATGTAGATAATAAAAATTTTATTATCTAAGTTGTATAAATTTACCGTTGTTAGTTCAAATACTCCTATACATAAAGTAACAGTGGTCGTTATGAGTGACACTGTAATCATTACGAAGAAAACGTCCTGTATGTCTTTCGCCATTCTGTAATAGAACATTCATATAATATTAACTTGGTAAATGTATCGTTGGGCATGCGAGTACCAGAATTATTGTATAGTTGCTGGAATAATAAAAGAGATAATGTAAAAAAAGTGAAATTCGTATTACATATTGTACATAAATACAGTAATTAATAGTACTTACTCATATATGTAGTTATGATGTCGTATACAATCAAGAAAACATGTATGCCTCTGTTGCTTATTTCCAGACATTGGAACAGTTGCCAGTCGATGTTTTAACATATCAAGATGTGTGGCGATTTGTATCAACATTGCAGAAAATAGGATATCAATTGTTAATAGTATTGTATTGAAGATACACAATACCATGATGGAGAGAGTAGTAAGAAACCAGTACGGGAAGATTGTAAGAATCCACTGCGGAATCCAAAGTTTTGCAGGATCACTATTCTTCAATGATGCCGTTAACAGATACGTAAGAAGCCAAGATCCATACAAAATGGAGAGACATATCGTGATTAATCTATAAACGAGAGGTCTATTTAGCACATTTAGTGAGCATCATAATACTACAGGTAAACATACTTTGATTGTTTCGAATAATATTTCTGAATAGTTATATATTCAGTGTCTCTGGCGTTTGGCAAGTTGTACCGCATCTTTTTCAAAAGACAAGTAATTTGAGTTCTTTTGATCACGAAATGTTGTATTTTAATCATGGCACTGAGTGAGGGAAAATGTATTGTACAACATGTAAGGACATTCTCAAAATCGGCCGTGTCGAAAACAATATATGCCAGTTGACTATTACAATGAATGATACATAAAAGTATAACAAAATACGTATAATATTGGTACACTAATTTCCATTTTGTCTTCCATTTGTCAGATGGCCAAACACCAATAATCCGCAAAATTGCGAAAACGAAGTTAAAAGGTGACAATGTAAAGTTTCGAGGAATAGGACACACTTGATACACGGACATTTTCGAACTACTAACTGGGAAGTTTTGACGTATACAGTTGCCTTTCGTTCCCTCATAATGTTCATATATATTTTTTCCACGTTTGTATAGATATTGACATTTGACATATATAAATATCGTGCGCTTCTCCTCTATTCTGGATATGTGTACTGAAAGAATAGTTAGAGTCACGTCAACAGTCGTTATCGGGAAAATTGTATATTCGTTGCTGTTTTCTGATGGAAATAATTATAGCCCCTATAGTTATTCCCATCAGAAAACATATCAACGAATATACCATGAGTGAGCCATCAGGACTGTTAACTTTTAAACCATCAATGTTGAAAACTTTGGACATCAAAACTAATCATCGACGTTGAGCTATGAGAATTGTCAGTAATTCATAAAATTTTCTCGTTTTATTAAACGATGCAAGATGTTTTATAATTATAGAACGCCTCAACTACCCTTCTCGACCACAATTATCCCACTTAACAGTACCGTATAGCTGTGACTCATGAGTTATCAACAATGATCACATAACTTTCAATACTATTGTTACTGCCGAGTTTGGTTTATTAATTTGCCATCATTATTTAGGCTTTATACAAAATGTATACGTATATAATCAATATCCAAATGTGCATGGTGATTCTGTCAATATTTACTTCAAAGTAAAAATTTATTTCTAAGTAAACGATTAAAATTGGATTAGTTGAAACTTAAAGCCGATTACGTCCCTTTACCATCGGCAATTGCCATTGATTTGTAAAATTTTCCAAATATAGTGTTTTAATAATAAAAAATCCCACCCTCAATTATCCTTCTTGTCCACAACAACCCCACTCAAGACACACATATATAATTAATATCCATAGGCAGCAGTGCCCAGTAATTCTGATTTCCAATATTTATTTTAAAGCCAAAAAAATTTGTATGCCCATATACATCTCTGATATTCAACAAATTCATGCTGTTTCACTTGTGACGTTCCTGTACCTGTCGAAGCAGTGTATAGGCTTGATATGTTGTGTTTAATATCTGCAACATAATAATTAACATCAAGATTCATACGTAATGGATCAGTAATAAATAGTAAATACCAATACAATAACATTACTCTACGAAAAGTATCCATAGACATCGGTATTGAAAGAATGCCAGTAAAAACTATCGGTCGCATCATACTTCGAATCATCATGATGGTCATATCCTTCGACATGGATTTATCAACACCAATCCAATTCATTTCATAAACGGCATTACTGATATCTGTACTCTATACACAGTATCGATGTGTTATTTCCACCAAAAATCAATGTGCTCTGAACGAATATGTTTGACATGTATACCTTTTGCGTAATTTCATTTGATAGCCGACAATGAGAAAACGCCTTAACAAAAATAGTTGCGGTGTAGAAAATGAGCATTATGCTATCAAGACTATATGATTCTAACGTTGTTAGTTCAAATACTCCTGTACATAAAATAGTACTGATCGTAATGAGTTGCACTGCAATCGCTGCGAAGAATATATCCTGAATGTTTTTCGCCATTCTATAATATAAAATTTTTAGGATAAGTTGGATATCTTAACCCTTTCCTCGTCAAAACTAGTATCTCCACTCCTGGCGTTCGTCGATAGAACGCGTTATTCCCTTCGGTACGCGGTTTCGGGCGGTTTGACCAGAAAAGGATTCATAATAGGAAAATAAATACAGTAAATTGCAGTACTAACCCATAAATGTGAGTATGATATCGCACACATTCACGGAATTGCAGATTCCTCCAGCGCTGATTTCCAGACATCGGAACAGTTGCAAGTCGATGATTCAGAATATCGAGATGCCTGGCAAGTTGCATTAATATTCCAGTCAATAGAATGTCATGTACAACTATCATTGCTGTTAATATGATCAACACCATGGCAGACAGAGTAGTAATGAACCAGTACGGGACAATAACAAGAAGCCAATGAGGAATCCAAAGTTTGATAGGATCACTATACCTCAATGATGCTATTAATACAAACGTAAAAAGCCAAGTCCCATACAAAATGCAGATGGATACCGTGATGAATCTACAAATAGTAGATAGTGTAGTCTATTCAATTAATTGGATAAGCATATATATATATTTCAGATATTATAAAAACACAGAAATAGATAAACATACTTGAACTGTTTAGAATAATACTTCTTGATGGTTATTTCCTTATTATCTCTTACGTTCTGCAAACCGTCCCACGTATTTTTCAGTAGACTAGTAATTTGAGTTCTTTTGGATACTATATCTTTTGCTCTAACCAAACTATTAAAAGCCGGAATAAATGTCATCCAAGTTGTCAGAAAACTATGAATATCGACTGTGTTGAAAATGATGTAAAGCAATTGACCATTGAAATGGATAATACATAAGGATATGACAAAATACGTATAATATTGGTACACTAATTTCCATTTTGTCTTCCAATTGTCAGAAGGCCAAAAACCGATAATCCGCAAAATTATGAATACTAAGTCAAACGGGGACAAGGTAAGATTGCGGAGAATAGAACGCACTTGATACGCCGACATTTCCGGAGTATTCACTTAGAGGTTCTGAATGATACTATCGCTTTTTATTGCCTCTCCATGTTTATATAAATATTTTTCTCGTGTCGTTCCGTATGTACTCAATGACAGCACTTTTCGTAAAGAATTTGAAACTCTCGTAAAAGATAGATAAAACCCGCTATTATATACGTCAATATTTGTACATTCGTTGATATGTTTCCTACTGAATATGATTGTAGGGTGCCGTAGAATAATCGCGAGCAAGGGGACAAGACTGTTTATTCTTAAGCCATTAACGTGGGAAACTTTGGTACTTAATGCTAATTTTCAGCATTGACCTGGCACGAGTTATAAATAATTATCACATCAGTGACAATGAATATTAGTTACATATAAGTTAGAAAACTTAAATATTTACTCCGAAGTTTGCAGAATTTTTATATATCTCTGATTGTCATTTTTTTACATAAAACACGCTTGTATAGTTAACGTGCAGTTGGTTCAGTGTTAGTTGTCTCGTCAAATATTTACTTCAGTCAAAAGAATTTTTATATAACTTAGATATATCTTTAAAAAAAATCCTATATTTTACTTGCGACGTAGCTGCGCTTGTCGAAGAACTGCAAATGCTTGATATGATATGTTCAATATCTGCAAATAGTTGGCATCATGATAAAAAATATCAATGAAGATGTATCAATAATCATAGGAAAATATTACCTTGCGAAAGGTAGCTACGGACAACGGTGTTGCAAGAATGCCAGTGAAAACGATTGGTCGCATCATACTCTGCCTCATCATAATCATCAAGTCCTTCGAAGTGGATTTTTCGATGCCAATCCAATTCATTCCGTAAACGGCATTACCAATATCTACGCACTAGACAGAGTCTACATGTTATTTCAACAGATGTTCTATGCCCTGAGCGTATTTTTTTCACGTACTTTTTGTCTAACTACATCTGATAGCCAGCAATGGGAAAATCCTTTAACAAAAGTAGCGGAAGTGTAGATAAGAAATATTAACTTTTCCAGACTGTATACCTCTAACGTCATTAATTGAAACACTCCTACACATAAAATAGCACTCATCGTGAAAAGCTGTACTGTAGTTGAAATGAAAAAAGTGTCCTGTATTTTTTCCCCTATTCTGTAACAATGTAAAGATTCTTAAACATCGTTCTAGATCTATTTTAATACTAAAATAAGAGACGTAAAAAAAACAAAATATATGTTCCAAATTAGATGTAACTATTGTAACAATTATAGTACTAACTCATAGATGAAGATATGATGTCGTACGCATTCACGAAAATGCTGATGCCTTTGTTCCTTAGTCTCGGACATCGAAACAATTGCAAGCCGATGTTGGAGCATATCAAGATGCATGGCGATTTCAAGCAATATTCCACTGAAGAGAATAGCATGTGCTACTAGCGTTGCCATTAAAATACACAGCACGATTATAGACAGAGTAGTAATAATCCAGCGTGGTAAGACAGCAACAATCCAAAGTGGGATCCAAATTTTAGCAGGATCACTATTTCTGATCAATTCCGTTAATAGATATATAAAGAAGCATGACCCATACAAAACACAGATGGACATTGTGATGTATCTGCAAATAATATGGTAAGTTAAGTAAATTTAGTAAGCACCATAATATATACCTATATAATATATACATACTGTAATTGATAACGATAATGCTTCTGAATGCCAATTTCTTTAGGATCGCTTATGTTGCCCAAGTTATTCCGCAAAGTTTTCAGTTGAATGATAATTTGAGTTCTTTTGTAGACGAAATTTTGCACTCTAGCCAAACTATTAATTGCAGGAATGAATACAACACAACATCTGAGACGACTCTGAAGATCAATTGTGTTCCAAGCAATATAAAGCAATTGGCTAGCGAAATGGATGATACATGAAAATATAACCAAATATGTGTAACATTGGTACACAGCTTTCCACCTTGTCTTCCAATTGTCGGAAGGCCAGAAACCGATGATCCGTAAAATTTTGAATACTAATTCAAAGGGCGACAACGCGATGCTTCGTAAAATCCGACGTACATGATAGAACGACATGTTGGCAATGCCTCAGGCACTCTGACTACAAAAGTTGCTTACCACTGTCTCATCAAGCACATACATGTATTGATATGCCACCAAGTACAGCATATTATTAAATCTATATTTATTGTCGCTTTGCGTGTTTACAAGTAGATAGTTAAATTCACTTGGATTACAAAAATTTTCTAACTCTCATGATAAATTTATCAAACGCATGAAATAAATGGCACTGGTGATATGTCTTGTAACGGTAATAGCCACTCAGAACCCTATTTCGTAATCACTTCTGAATGAATAATCTTATAATTTACTGTTATTAGACGTTATTATAGCGCTGAATTATTTTCATTTATGTATATTTACAGAATCGAGGTTTTTCTGTAGTTCAAGCTTTAAATCCAATAATAACATGTCAGAAGCAACATTATAACAGTTTTTTAAAGCGATCGATTAAACTATAAATTATATATCCATATATTTAATTTCTTAATATTCACTTAAAGTCAATCTGGTTGATCGTATCAACGTTTCTGAACTGTTTGTTAAGTAGCTGTCTCACCCTGAACAGTTATAGAAGTGATGTTTCAATATCTTATGGCAGAGCCAAGTTACAGCCTTGGGGCGGATGGAGAAGTAAAATGAACGGTTCGAAGTTGCTTCGTCATCATAGGTAATCTGTTCTCCGTCACACTATATACATTCAATATGTTCCTATATGATTTTATTTCATTTTTCACCCACACTAGATAAATTCTCTCAGCGAAATATGTATACAATTTTAATTGACTGCTGTAGTCATTCATTCATTCATTCATTCATTCATTCATTCATTCATTCATTCATTCATTCATTCATTCATTCATTCATTCCATATACGATTGACCAGGTATACCGTGCACGGGCAATTGATCAGACACACACGGGAGCAACTAAAAAAGCAATTACAAAGAGCTTACCAATGCCGGATTGGCCCATAAATTCCGGACAGTTTAATAGTTGTCAGTGCGAATGCATTGATCCTGTATATATAGGATTACTGTACGCACACAAGCATATACATTGGATCAATCGCGAAAACTCTTTATAGCTTGGCACGATATGAGTCATCGTCGATCACAAACGATCCCCGGAATTTTGGGAAGCTGCCTTCGTGTGATGGTACGAATCGCGTGCATGCCGAGCGTGCGGAAGAAGCCTTCTGTGACATGCCGTTTAATAGCTCAAGCTCGCGCCTAATGTCTATGCACGGCTATTCGCATTGCTGATGCGCCAATTCACGGCAGAAGTGGGTGAGAAATCGTATGAATGGGATGCGACGAACGTCGGCCGATTATGTCGCCAACGGAGAGATGATATACAGCTCAGCTATACTACTGGCATTGTGCCATCTATATAATCCAACCTGCTGAGCTCTTCTGGACTGTTCTTTTATTTTTTCATTACGTACGAATAACCCATATTAACAATCCATTGCATAATTGTATATGTTTTAATTTTATATATGTATATGTATGTATTTATATATATTGCATGTATTCCATCAAAAAAGAAATTAATGGATTGATATGATATGCTTTAATAGCCACCATCCATGGTGAACCGAGCTGATGTACACTAGTCTGGAAATTGAGAGGCGATTTTCATTCCCGATTTATCGGGAAAGTGCATCAGACCATCGTCAATTGACAAGCAACAGAAGGTCAACAATGATTCGTCCACATCACGCAAAATAAACCATTGTCTCCTAATGGGCAATCATACTCGTGTTGATTTTTAGCAGTAGAAATACTTCTGTTTGTCAATTAACTGATGAATCATAGTCATTGCCTCTGTTGGGCAATTGTGAGCAAAAAAAACAAAAGTATAAAATAATAAATTTCATCGAATGGATGTGTCGATGAACATGCATCACACAGAGATGTTGTTGCGAAAATCCACGCAGAGTGATTGCCACAATTCAAATGCGGTTTATTCGCAGTCGCCAACGCAAAACCATAGACCTCAGCGAGGACACGACTCTCATTGCCGCAAAGAACCATCAAAAGCTCCCCAAATACGAACGTGGTTAGTAGTACACTGCTGATGCAGAGTGGATGATGACCGCATGGATGTGGAAAGTTAGAGGGGCGAGAGTAGGTTCGACATACAGACTACTGTCCAATGCATTTTCCCTGGACAGTGTTGCGGCTGGAGATAACCTGCCTGCTGAATAGAGTCGTTGATCACGTTTATCGATTATCATCTGAAAGTAAATAGAAAAGGATAATATGCGCTAGATATATGTACAAATAGAAACGATTAAATATACATATATATCCACCAATGACGTGAACTGTTATCATATAAGATTTCACCTGGCAAAAGTGTTATTTATTCTACGGTTATACTCACCGTCAATACTTGGTTTTATCCTGTTGACGAGATAGAGAAGCGAATGGTCCAAGATTGATAAGCACTCGATGTGTTTCCGGAGGATACGATCCGTGGCCAGAGAAATTCACCGTTATCCGACCCGAGATGCGACTCATCGTCCTCGCTACGCGCTTGATTCGATCATCCGGTGGTCGATAATGGTTAGTTCGAGCACTGGGGCGGCGAGACGACCATTTGGAAACTGATACTTGGCCGTTGCCACCCCGTGGTAACGTCTAATTAGTCGTTAGACCACGTATCTCTCGCCAGTGCTCGCCATTTGAATTCCTCAACTAATCCACTTGTACAGACCAAACTACGATTGACTAATTTTCGTCTCGATATATACAAGGAATACATTGTTAAAAAATGGAATAAATCAACAAGTGAAATTGATGTTCAACTTTTCTTCACCTTATGTACGAAAAAAGTAAAAATAGGAAGAATTTACTGTTTTACTATCAGCCAAACCATCCTCGAAATGTGACTACTTTTATGAAAAATTCCACTTTAATTAAAATAAAAATTCAAATTGATTTTTGTAATTATTTGTATACATTTCAAAGTTTCAATGGACAATATATGTAATGTCGATGGATCGATGAATGAAGGGTGTAGTCGGTGCATTTTGGGGGCTATACATTTTATGATAGCTGTCAATACAATGGGTTGAGCTTAATCATCGACGTCTGGCCGTAATTTGGCAAACACGAGAGCGTTTGTATAGAAATGACGCTTGAATGGACGCGTAGAATGGCTATGGACATAAATTTTGATCGTCATGTGCACATATCCAAAGCCATCTGTATCATTGTCGGGAAGATAATCATAGTGGAGAAGAGCAGTAGGCTGCTAAGTCCAAGTAAAGTAACACTGGACACACCTGGCAATTCTAACCCTCGCAAAATGTACATATTAAGGCGGCCTACTTTCGACGAGACGAGGAAAGTATTATATTGCAAAAGACCATCGCAGATCAGAGAGAAGGAGGTGAGAGAGTAATATAAAAATCTCGGGTGGCCGCTCATAATATTTAATTTTTTTTTTTTTTGCAATTTACTGAA
>JABSMT010001969.1:0-10308 GCA_018902335.1 Eumacrocentrus americanus | reverse complement strand
ATATATTATTTTGTAACAAGAGTTATCACCATGTCTACAGAGTCGCGCACCTACACCTCGAACGGAAGCATGATCGTGGTGAGCAACAGGTTGCCGTTCGTACTGAAGAGGAATGAGGAGTCCGGCCAGTTGGAGCGCAAGGCCAGGTGAGTTTCCATTTAATTATTTAATTTAATGACATTATGCAATGATAACTATTAATACAATTAATCTTCTTAACAGGTACACTAGACATACAATTATTTTGTTATCTTTGTGTCATAACAAGGCTTTATGACTCGTAAATTAAAAAGGAATCTAGATCTGACGAGCGCACAGGCTTTCATAATTTGCTTGAATATTGGAGTTCAAGGTGAAAAGAAGAAGCGCAGAAATAGAGTTAGTTGGCTGCGTCTAGTCTGCATATGAATTGAAAAATAATAAGACTTGTCAGGTGAATCGAAATGCTTTAGAGTTGATCTAAAGACCTCATTAGTCTCTTGATAAATAAAGGAAAAATAAGAAATAGAGATGATGAACAACTGGCGAAGAGGGCAACGCGGTTATCGCTTCAAAATATTGTCTATAGCCTTCCTCATCATATTATTCACCAAAGAGTTTCGTTCCCCTCCGTGAAAATGATTCTCGAATGAACGGTTATTCACTTCGTACGCACAAATATTATGTTAATTGCCCCTATCATGTGAACTCGTATAAATCATAAGAGCACGTGAATCTATACGAGTATCATCGCAAGATAATTTTTTTTTCTCATTGATTAAACGAATGCGGGAGTCATCGGCTCGTTTGATTCATGATTTTTTGCTACAACCAGAAAATTATGTGGCCTAGCTAATCTTTTTGTATATTTATTGATAAGGATCATAGCTATGAAGATAGAGACACATGTCAGGATGAACAAGAACTTGAAAACATCTTTAATACAATTTTTTCAAATTATTCTTTTTAATTCTTCTAGTGCTGGAGGTCTGGTTACTGCTGTAGCACCGGTGGTTATCAGTGGCAATGGAGTGTGGGTAGGATGGCCAGGCATGCACATGGAAGATCCCACCGAGCAGATTCCAGAATCAGATCCCAATGATAAGACCCCAACAGCTGGTCTGCTTTCCAGCAAGGTGAGATATCATCTTCATGACCCGGAAACTTGGAAATCATTCATAAAAAATTGCACCTGATAAGAAAGATAAGATATGTGTGGATGTCATGGATGATTTAGAGCAGATGACATTAATGTTTATTGACTAGTTTAGTCTGGTGCACAAGGAAAAGAATAGAAGTAGTATCAATGAGTTATATGTGCGATTTAACACAATTATCACGAATTGACGTGGTAGTGTGGTATTGCTTCACCCTGCAGTTCATGCAACACGATAAAATGTACCAGTAATCATGTTTTATGACCTTGGCATTGGGCTCATATACCTACAAAAGCTTTGACTCATCAGGTTAATGTATTTGAGCTCAGTATCTTTATAATTAATGTATTCTACATCTTTCTGCTATGTCCCAAGAAGACAATCATGAATCATCGTTGATAGTAAAAATCAGAGGGAAAAGTTTGTGAGGGACTCTTCTTTAAGATCACGTGTGGCTTAAATGATTGTCATTATGCATTCACATGGTTTTATGAAAATAATTAAATAAAGGTCTTCTTATGTATTGACGATTTATGCAGGCCATTCTTATGTTATCGATAGACAGTTTTCTATCTATTAGACATAATCATTACTAACGAATGGATAATAAACTAATTAGCTCTAGCGAGATCATCGGACTGGCTTTTCAAGTTAGATAATAATTCTTGCATCCAAGCAGTCATTGTACATTAAATTGTTATTATGCATTGATTCGGGGAGCCTTCAAACGTATTATAGATCTCATTATTGACGACTTTTGTCTACATCACGTAGTGAAGATCTGACCTAAAACTAGTCACGTACTCGTAACGCGGAGATCATGATCGTTGCCTTCAAGGGGTCGGGTTATCATCGATAGGATGACCAGTGTTGAGCTACGCAATGCTATCATGTACAAAATGCGTATTGAGCACATACTTTTTCACTTCTCTCACCAATACGGATATGTCCAGTTTTCTCTGACTTGGCTTGACAAAAAAAAAGAAATAAAATAGATGTTGTGACGCTTATAAGTAAAATGAGCGGGGAGAAGAAAAAAGAGTTCAAAAGAAAAAGAGTTCAATGATAAGGCATGGCAAAGAAGAAACAGGCTGACGATTATTTATTTGGGTCAAGATTATTTATCGAGGAAGACTTTCGTGTCATCACATTAAATGATTATACACATGGCTGAGAAATAATAATGAGAGCCGCGCGAATCTTTATTCATTAGCTTTTGATTGATCAGAGATGCAAGTCAAGGGTCAGTCGATCACCTTACTTCTTTGCAACAACATTTGGATGACTCGAGTGCTCTTTTAATTAAGCTGTTATTCCACGATTACAGCTGCTTTCATACGATTATTATTGTCACGACCTGATTCTGAGTCGCGCGCCCCGACAACTTTTGCCATGATATGAAGGAGTGGTACATTGTAAATGTATTATAATGTATCGTTTATCACCACAAGACAATTTAATCTTGTGGACGAGCCCCGTTGTCGTTTTCAACCACGCCAATATAATTCATCGATGATAATAAATAATAGACAATCAAATGGCGAAGGACTTAAGCAGTGAGGATGCATGGGGGGTAATGACTGCGTCAGTAGCGTCGCCAAGAAAATCAAATAATGAATTTATCTCAGTTGTTGTTACACGCTGGACTTTATTCATTTCCGATTAGGGGGGTCTCCCTGTTGATCTGTTTTCCTTTTGTCCTGGTTTCTTCAACCCCGCCCATTGCATTTCTCACATCTTGTCAGCAATGAAGCCCCTCTCGAGACCAATGATAACACCCTATCTCTCTATACAGATGATGAGCAAAAAGTCAATAAATAAATAAATTGACTGTTTATGCTCTTTCGTAGGTCGTTGCAGTGCACGTGGAGTCTGATATATTTGATGCGTACTACAATGGATGCTGCAATGGCACCTTTTGGCCGCTGTTTCACTCGATGCCTGACCGAGCTACCTTTATCGCTGAGCACTGGCGTGCTTACGTCGCTGTGAATAAGGAATTTGCTGCTAAGACCGTGGCTGCACTTGAACGAGTCCACAAGCAGCAGGCAATTCAGCCGAATGGTACTCCTCTGGTCTGGGTGCATGATTATCATTTGATGCTGGCTGCTAACTGGATAAGACAGGCTGCTGATGAGAAGGATCTGAAATTGAAACTTGGATTTTTCCTTCACATTCCCTTCCCACCATGGGACATCTTCAGGCTCTTCCCCTGGGCCGACGAGATCCTTCAGGGCATGCTTGGCTGTGACATGGTCGGTTTCCACATCCAAGACTACTGTCTGAACTTCGTAGACTGCTGTCAACGATGTCTGGGTGGCAGGGTCGACAGGAAGAATCTTCTGGTGGATCATGGCGGCAGGACGGTGAGAGTGAGGCCTCTTCCCATTGGTATCCCTTTCGACAGATTTGTTTCTCTTGCTGAAAGCGCTCCGAAAGTCATATTGACCAACCAGAAGATCGTACTAGGAGTTGATCGACTGGATTACACCAAGGGTTTGGTGAATCGATTGAAAGCATTCGAAATGCTGCTTGAGAAGCATCCTGAGCATCGAGAGCAAGTGACGATGCTGCAGGTTGCTGTGCCATCGAGAACTGACGTGAAGGAGTACCAAGAGTTGAAGCTGGAGATGGAGCAACTGATTGGATCTATCAATGGTCGTTTTACCACCCCAAATTGGTCGCCCATTCGGTATATCTATGGATGTGTGAGCCAAGACGAGTTGGCAGCATTCTACAGGGATGCTGCGGTCGCTCTTGTCACTCCATTGAGAGACGGAATGAATCTCGTGGCGAAGGAATTTGTTGCTTGTCAGATCAATACACCTCCGGGTGTGCTGATAGTCTCACCGTTTGCTGGTGCTGGAGAAATGATGCATGAAGCTTTAATCTGCAATCCTTACGAGATCGATGAGGCTGCTGAAGTGATTCACCGGTACAGAGAACAACAGAAGAATTCATTTATTTCATATAAGTAATTAGTACAGTTATATCGTTGATTTTTATTAATTCCAGGGCTCTAACAATGCCAGAAGACGAACGAACCCTGAGAATGAATTATCTGCGACGTCGCGAGAGGATTTACGATGTTAATTACTGGATGAAATCATTCCTGCAAGTGATGGGCTCATTAGAGGAGCGTGACTCTGTTGGCGCGACTGTAATGCAGCCCGTGACAATGGACGACTTTGATGACTATTTGAGCAAGTAAGTATCAATGGCATTCAGAGATATGCATGAACTGGGCCCGACCAGCGCATGCGCTACCCAGGGCATCATGATCATCATCAGGGCCAGCAGAATTAATGTTATTATATATATTATTGTTTAAAACAATGATAAAGTGCATGACGAGATAAATACGAAAAAAGTCGCATTGCCTCTCAAAAGATAGTCGTATATCAAACGTGAATTTGTTGTGTCTACATTCGAGCAAATATTATTAAGTTAGAATTGAGCATGAGTTCGGTATGACAATGCGTGGGTACATCAATTAATAATACAAAAAAACATCGCATGATAGCGGGGTTTATTGCCACTGCAATAAAGAAAAAAATGAAGATACATAAATTAAAAAAAAAGCTTTTGGATAAAGGCGGGCCCGCGCAGGCTGTCGCGACATGACTCATAGAAAAAAGCCGGGTAACGATCCAGTGATGGCACATGTCCCCTAGGTACATTGGTGACAATCACAAATTGGCGCTACTTCTTGATTACGACGGCACACTGGCCCCAATTGCAACGCATCCAGACCTCGCGATCCTACCCCTGGAGACGAAGAATGTCCTCCAGAGACTGAGCAACATGTCTGATGTCTACATTGCCATTATATCAGGAAGAAATGTCAATAACGTCAAGTCCATGGTAGGCATCGAGGGAATCACGTACGCTGGTAATCATGGCTTGGAGATTCTCCATCCCGATGGAAGTAAATTTGTACATCCAATGCCAGCTGAATTTGAGGGCAAGGTTGGCAGCTTGATGCAGGCTCTTCAGGATCAGGTATAATTATTGAAGACACTAGTTTTCTAGATGTACTTTTATAAAGGAGAGAAAAATTTTCATCTACTCTGTTGTACAGCTCTGCAAGGACGGTGCATGGGTAGAAAATAAAGGAGCTCTATTGACGTTCCACTACCGTGAAACTCCAATGAAAGGCAGACGTCAAATGACGGATCAAGCGAAGAAGCTGATTGAGGAGGCAGGATTCAAGGCGTGTGGTGCACACTGTGCCATTGAAGCCAAGCCACCAGTCGCATGGAACAAGGGTCGTGCTTCCATTTACATTCTTCGAACAGCTTTTGGTCTAGATTGGAGCGAGAGAATCCGAATTATTTATGCTGGTGACGACAACACAGATGAGGATGCTATGAAGGTAAGATAAATAATTTATTTTCTATTATTCTCTCATTATTTTGACGTTAATTACATTGCTCTTTGGGATTTAGGCACTGAAAGGCATGGCTGCAACTTTCCGTGTGGCCTCTTCGCACATAGTTCGCACCTCTGCTGAAAGAAGACTTCCCAGCACCGACTCAGTGCTGACCATGTTGAAATGGGTAGAGCGACACCTCAGCAGACGCAAGCCACGCAGTAATAGTACAGATATCTCGAGCAAATTCCGGCGCAGCAGTGGCGGTATCACGATGGAAATGTCATTCACCGAACCACAATCGTTGGCTTCCTAAGTGACCTGTGGCTTATCAATATGTAGCATGGACGTAGATTATTCGTATGATTTATTTTTAATTTAGTTTATTGTTAATTTAGTTTATTGTTAATTCTGCGTGGATAATATAAACTGAGGTGGAAGATGAGCCACGTTGATGGCGCGTAGCAGATGGTTACGCCTGCTTCGAAGAGACTGTCTTAGCAGAAAATCGACGGAGGCGAAGGTGTCTTTATTGCTGAGAGAGAGAGAGAAGAATTTCTAACAGGGTATTAAATATTTCTTTAAATAGCCCTAGAAACATATTAATGAATTTCAGGCATTATTTCTGCCGGATCAAATAATAATTGGTTTTTTTTTTTTTCAGTGTACAATTTTTATCATTACGTTAGTTGTCAGACGCATACATGTATAGATAAAACATTATAGATACTCCGTTTTGCTTCATACAAAAAAGATATAAATGTAGCAAACAGCGAGATACTTTTCATTTTGTCGATTTTCTGTGATTTTGATCGATCTTTAAAAGAAAACCTTTAGAATGTTTACGTCATTTATTTTTCTTGATTTTGCGACTGAGGTCAAGTACGAATACATCTTCAAATGTTATAGTATTTAGGAGCGTAGATTTAAGTACGTATCGCTCAAAGACGAGAAAGCAACGATTACAAGAAGGAAAATTTGGCGAAAAAAATAAGTGGGACCGTAATAAAATAGCATTGAGCATACTGCTCGATGAAAAAGGGCTCCCTGTAGAGTTTTAGCGCTGACAAGCTGGTCAGTTTTGTATTTTGTATCAAAGCGTAAATGAAAAATTGATATTTTTTACGATATATTTGCATTCAACACGAAAGTCCATTTTAGAATTACAAAGAGGAGTTCTTCCATGATACGATTAGCATTTTTAATACTCGTAAATCCAATCACGTAAATATATATACACTTATTTTCAATAACACGATAAATTCAATCAATAATAATTGTATGAGAGTACGCGCAGGATTCACCTCCTGGCAGAAGAGAGTATTTTTATAATGAAACAAATAAACAAATTTATCATAATAGCTCTGCACGACCAAGTTTACAAAACGCGCCTTTGAGTGATATCACAATTATCTCCTAGTAAGTACTTCTGTTGCTCTTTTTCATTTATCATCAACACACATATAAATATAGATTTATTCCTTTGGACAGCGCGGGTATACAAAGCCCTTAGTATTGAGTAAAAAATCAACGAGCGAAAACTTTCCGTTTAATCAGTAATCTCGTATTGCCTAGCTGGTATTTATTAGTTTATTATCGTCATCATCACTAGTCAATAAATAACGAGTGAGTACAATGTTAAAAAAACAATGCAGGCGGAAAAAGAAGGCAAGAATAGATAGATATCGATGGTAAAAAAATCAATTGATTCAAAGAAAAATATTACTCATGAAAGTATAACGATTTATGTTATGTACAAACGATATATTACACGTTTATGTGGGAATATTTATATAACTGTATACTTATACGTGAAAGGATCATAAAAATTGAGGACGACCTCACGAATATCTGAACCTTGGAAGCAGAAAGAAAAGCGGGCATATGTATGATTGCCGAATTTATAAAAATCATCAACGTTTTGTACAAGTATTGAGTTTTAACTCGATATCAATATACACTGGATAAGTAATCATTTTTATTTTTAGTCTATCTTTCTTTTTGCAGTCCGTTGTAAAAGACATAATTGGACGTGCTTATTTTCCAAAAACCAATCTTGATGTTAATTCAAAAATGTGGCGAAATAAAGACTTAAGAAATTCTGGCCAAATGTATATACAGCAACTGAATCTTTTCAATATGATTCAATTCATAGAATAAATCTGTCTTTCGGTTCAAATCCATATTTCTGAGTAGATGCCTTCTCGACATTGAGGGCCATTTCCTATATTTCGTGGGCGGACGTCTATTTTTCAAACATCCAAATATTTTCATTGGCCATCATCTCTACTCGATCGTTCAGCACAATGCCTTGGCCACAAAGTTCCAGGCAAATTCGAGGGGTATCTTGGATGCAGTCACAGGGGCATGGGTATATATTCTCTCTGCCGCAGGTAAAAGCAACGGTTTCGTATAAAGAAGCGATTACACGGTGTCCATTTCAGGATGGGAGGACTGGTGGTGTTTACAATGGGGTGAAAGAAAGTGGGACGACCACTGAGGAGGCTTTTTCCATGTGTTCAGACCAATCTGATGGTGGGGTCAAAGAAATCCGGGCATTATCTCCGCTGTTTTGCCGATTCAATTGTGTGGACGAAGAAAGGCAGCGTTTAACAAGAGTTTAATAAAAGGCAAACAGCTCTTCGCTGCACCACATATCTCTATATACAGCTCGCTTTCAATCCCCTTTTTCACTCCTTCTCGTCGACGTCTTCTGGCTCATTTCCGTGTGCCTCCAATATTTCCTCATGTTTTTCCCTTCTCTCATGTTGTGTTATGTACTTCCTTCAACTGTATACCCACAGGATTATTTGCTTTTCAGAGACACATGTCACGTGAGCTGAGGCTGGAATAAGGAAACACAGGGCCAGATAAATCGTAAGAAGAATAGGAGATACTGCTGAGGGACACACGATTCTCAACAAGCCGCAGCTGCTGCGCACGGGCGATTTTTAAACAAGTCCTTTTCCTATTTTGAGCTTACCAGGATTTGGTTGGAAGGAAATTCTTAGATACTCTCAATGAAGAATCCTTTATTCTCCTGTAAATAGAATAAAATAAAATTGTAATCATAGATGTAATGCTTTTTATTCCTAAGTTTCATATACGACTTCATATACCTGGATCAGTGCTTCATCTGGATCCTCATGGACAGCTTTAGTTGATCCTAAAATTTTAGAGTTAATTAAAAAATATTTTTGTGCTACTTTTAGATAGCTGAGAAAAATGATGGTGCAGCCGCATGAAGCAAGAAAAAGGCCAGCCCTAAGTCAGTAAACCAGTGGAAATATGCTTGAGGCAGCAATCGATCCAGAGTGTAATTACCCCGGCGCTGAATTTTTTAGCATATTGAAACAATGACGTATTTTCAAACTAAACAAGATCCAATGCCTCACTCTATCCATGCACAAATGGGGTCATGCCTGCCTATATATGTATATATACATACGTACTCTTTCCGTCGCGTTCTCCACGCTCCTGTTGACACTAGATGTAATAGAATAATCTGCGGATTGCAGAGAGTGCGGCAAGGGGAAATCTATTGAGATTACCTCGTCTTTTCCCTCGTGCATACGACTATTGTATCTGCAATAATAAAAATGATATATAATATAATTTCTATCATTCAATCTATATAAAGACACATATTGAAAAATTGAAAGAAGGGTTGGGGTGAATTCAAGGGTGTATCTGGGCCCAGAAAAACGAGGCTAATCCCTCGGCGACATGAAAATCTCATCGTGCGAGCCGCAGAATCAACAATCCATGGAATTAAACATCCACGATAGTGATAATAGTCAGTCTGCGATGCGGCTAAATCCTTTGCGCTATGGTTTGTTGTCCCAACGGGTTATCCATATCACTTAGTGGAATTCCCAGCTCGCTAAAAGCTTTTCCAACCAGTTAAAGGCGACATATCATGCGTGGGAACATAGTTAAAAGCCCTGCTGACGCTATTTAGCGAGACAATAATAACAAAAATGGGTTCTTTGCTATCTATCATGATATAAAACTAAATTAAATTTTTTTTAAACTATCCATGTCATGCTCCAGGGTGATGTGAATCACCCATCACGATAAATGATCATTTTGATAGTCTCAATGCGACACAGTTTCCCTCATATGCGTTTTCGTGCCGTGGGCAAGCCCGAAAAAGATGGAAATTGCTAATTGCTTTTCCACGAAAATACGCGACCGCGACTAACGAGTTCTCGGCGCGTTATATCCACGCAGGTTTGCATCGATACAAAATGCATATAGCATCGGTAAAATACACATTGTTGCTCTCGTCGGACAGACACCAGGCCCGCGCGTCCAATTATGGAAAATTAATTGGCGTAACGGTCTAACGCGCCAAGCAATCTCTATATACAATATATACTCTCTCGTTTTCCTGTTCCATCAATACACTAACATTCCGTGTATTTCCTATCAGCCTTTGACAGAGATGTAATTATTAAAGTAATTATCGTCTACCCATGGACATAATAGTGCGCAAGCATCAGTTTTACCAGAGCGGTTCAGTGCATTTTCACGTTAACATTAATTTTATCAATTTTGTTTTGGAGGTATATTCCTGTGAATTTATATAGGGTTGTGTTAAATTTATATGTCTACAACTCTCTAGGGTATTATAATAGAAGGTGGCGGATCTTTTGAAGTGGTTGGAAGACAAATATTGACCTCTCCACGATAATCCCTGAGTGAAAAGCTGTGAAGATTCTTCTCATCTTTTATCCTTTAATAAAAATGCGGCGTCTTTGGCCCACTTATATTATTTTTAATAAATATATTTTAACA
>JABSMT010001958.1:0-10316 GCA_018902335.1 Eumacrocentrus americanus | reverse complement strand
TATATATATACCTATATAAATGTGTATATGTATTACATATAAAGCACATAGACATCTTCTTCCTTCTTTTCTCTCCTCCATTCGCCGAGGCAATTCGTCGAGGGTTTCACCCCTGCATGGAGAACCCACCGTGGAACCAAACGCGTGAAAAGGATTTCACAGAAAATCCGAGCACGAATGATGTTGGCATTTATGGTTTCCAACCATTTAGCGGATATACATGTGTACTGGTCTACCTGTTTCGAGGTTTGAATATAATAGTTGTCATGTTGAAGATTGTGAGTCGAATTCTCGTTGGTAATTCTATTGATACAACTTGTAAGTCAATAACTATAATTTTTCAATTCAAGTATTATTTGCTTTCATCCTAGACAAACATATCTCTATAATTTTTTTAAAGACTCAATCAAAAAATTTGAATTTAAATGAGACTCATGAAGGACACTACTATAAAACCTCTAGTAACACATTTAATATATGATTTTATATGTACATTTGTACTACAAGTTCGACAGATCCACGTATGTCTCTCTAGGATTAAACCAACTACTATAATTTATTTAATTATTATACGATCTTTTGTATTAATTAATTTATTTATTTTGCTTGTTTCATATCTATCGAATAATGAACAGACGTTCTGAAGGACCTTTATCAAGAGGATTGAGGCCATAGCAGAGATCAAGCGAGGTGGCAACTGCCAACTGGTAACTGGTACCCAGTGATTTGTAACTGGTAGCCATCTCTCTTCGTCGGAGTCTTCTAATCCCACAAAGCGCGCCGACCTGAGGAAACTTCTGGACAATTTATCCCGTGGCATGTGATACATAAAGGGCCCTTACTCACGCTTGCATGGATCCTTATGGCTCCCGACCGTTCAGGGCTCTTATTGTCAGTTGGTCCATCGTCCGGAAGAGAGAAGACCCCACGATCGTGATGGTCCCTTCAGCGAAAATCAGGGCTACGTGAACCGCAAAAAAAGGAAGAAATAAGCCCAATGAAAAATCATGGGGGCACATACGTGGGAGAAACACGCGGTCTGGGATCAGAATTATTACGCCAACCTTTATAGCTATATATACATACATATGTGTGCCTCTAAGGCGTAAAAGAGAACCTTTTGGTTGCTCTCGCGCGTGGCAATCCTTCCGAGGATTAGCGGCTAGTTCCGTGAATGAGAACAGGCTTTGGACATGAGGCAAAAGGTGCCCATGGGTGTCCCAAAACCGCGGGGGTTCCACGTACAAGAAACTCGAGATGAGGGTCCTGAGATTTTTCTCTCCTCGTCTTGTTGTTCCTCATCGTCAATCTTACGTGTTTGTGGTTGTATATATATATATATATATATCGAAAAAATAAAAATGAATATTAGCCAATGAAAGCATTTTTTTTACCCTTCATAAAGTTTGTTAGCTCGACAGAAGCACGAAATAATCGATGAATGCGTCCCTGCGGTCCTTGGTCAGTTCAATCGATGGCTCTCCCCTTTCGTTCTCTCCTTCTTCAACTCTTGTCTCAATCTAGAGCCCTCATCATGTTTTAATTTCACGGTCGCTACTCCCCTCCTTGTAGCTCTGCTGGGCCACTTCCCCTCGCGCGATTCCCCACTCCGCGATCCTCGCGGATCCAATGGGCTGGGCCTGACGGGCGAAATGGGTGGATGCTGAGACGCGAGAGGAAGATGGAGTCAACGTAACACACATACACGTGTGTGTGTGTGTAGTAGTAGAGGTGTAGAGTGTGGACAGTGCGCGTGGAGAGCACGAGTATGTAACGCGAATGTCCAACGGCCCAAAGAGGGCGAAGATCACGATTTCGAAGGCTTGGCAGTGGGAAATATATAACTCTGAGGGACTGATGGTTATGCCTCTTTGTGAGAATCCACCTCTCTCCTCGGGCGCTTAGTCCACCTGTTGGCAATTCTTCTAGGAGGAACACTAAATCAATTTTTTTTAAATAATTTAGAAGGATTTAAATTTTTTTACAACGTTAGAAACGTCTCTATAGTTTTAATAAATTATATTTTCCATCCCACCAGCCTATCTTAATCGATTTATAGACCGGACTGTGTCATTTCTTCTTTAAAAAATTGTCCGCTACATTTATTTATTTAAAAATCTGCATTATCGACACAAATAATGAGAATTAACAGTCGGTATATTGTCGACAAAGATAGCATACCGACAGTCGATATTGCAGAGACCTAATATTCCTATGTATGGTGTGTAGAATGTGAAGAGAAAGAGAGCGTGGTGATGGAAGATTAACTCTTATCTATTTCCCCCTTTTTTTTCAAAATTTCTATCAGCTTATGAAGGCAGTAACTTGTCTACAATGTTCCGTGATTAAATTTAGAGGCTACCGTAAGTACGCAATACATTCTTGCGCGTGCTACGCTCTAACAAAGTGCAAACAGAGGATTTCCCACACATCAGTTGGCGAGCGTGCGCCGTGAAATAAACGCTGAAAGGAGCGATATGATGATGATAGGGCAACCATTCGCAGCCTTGGAAATTACGGGGCCTCGAAATCAGCTGATTTCAATCAATGGAAACGCAGTGTTTTGCCTGCACGAGCGTCACCCAAGACGAAAACATTAAAAACAGCTGGAACACCGTTACAACTATCGAGTCGTCAGTTGTCGCGTATTATGCTTGGTATCATTGTCTCGACCAAGACACGTGTCGTAGATATGAGATTTGCGCGATTAAATAGTCTCGCGCGGGTTACGCGTGCATAGCGAATGAGAGAACGAAACGGATGACGCCCGACAATCGAAAAATTCACCAACAAAACGTGTGCATCATCCATGCACTGATGCACCCACACGAGGCCGAGCAATACTAGTTTTTTTATCATTATCATCGAAGACGATACGATGTCTTGGCTCGTGTGCTTTCCCTTCTCTGAAGGGATAAAGAAGAGGGCCTGTAGATATTTGTTGCAACGATATCTCGGACAATTTTTAGAGGAAAAGCTCACTCTCGATCAGCTCACTGTCGACCTTTACAATGGAACTGGTCGTGTTACCAATGTTAGCCTTGATGTCCAGGTGAGAAATTTTCCTTTGTTTATTATACTGAGAGACAGTTTTATCGTCTGCGTCTTAAATGTATTTCTATGAACATCAAAAGAAATGTAGGACTTTATTAACATATTTTAGCATACAAAGACTGCGAATGTTCTCATGAAATTATGCATTTCTTTTGGTCATTCTACCTACGACTGGAAAATACTTATTTGAATTTATTTTTTGTCTTCCAAAGGCTCTCAATGAGATGGGCGAGCAGCAGCACTTACCATTGGAATTTGTTGATGGATTTATATCTGAGATGTCTGTGAGCATACCCTGGTCAGCTCTGCTCAGCGAAGCTAGCTATGTCGAGGTCAAAGGTCTCAAGCTTACCGTTCAACCGCGACAAAGAAGCGAAACAGGCACTTCCATGTTTGAATCCATGTGGAGCTCAATGACATCGAGCATGCAATTGGCACAGGAGTGCTTGCAGCAGGATGCAAACAATGCAGGAGGAAACTCACAGCCACTCGAGGGAGTTGAGCTTTTTGCACAGACAATAGACTCTATTTTGTGTCGAGTAAAAGTTCGATTTTTGGACACTGTTATTCGTTTGGAACACGTGCCACTTGACTCGACGACAGGAGTGGCTATTGAGATGTGTATAAAGAACTTGGAGTACTCTGATGAGGCTGGATCAGATCCTAGCAATGTTAACTTGGATGCTAATCAGCCATCGAAGGGCTATGTCGTGTCTGCATTCACAACAAAGAGATTTTACATGGAAGGTGTGACCTTTCATACAGATGAATTCCCTTCACGTGCTAGGACATTTTCCAGGAGTGTTATGACGACTAGCAGAGGCTCTACTCCTGATTCAAAGGTAAATAAATCAATTTTTTCCCCCTGAAAGAAATATTTAAATATTTATATTTGAATATCTCGCAACTAAAATGTTATTTTTGCAGAATTCAGACCGTCAATTTTCATCCGCACAGATATCTCCATCTCAAACGATGCACACTCCCCCAGAAAGAACGATCATCAACACTCTGAGTCAATCAAATCCAATAATGTGTGCAAAATTAACTGGTCGCCAGGAGATTCGTTTGAAACTGAAGCAAGGCGAGGGTGTACTAGGCCCAAAAGTAGAGCTAGAAGTCACCCTTGGTTCGTTTATATCTTTCCTCAGTCCACGACAAGTTCATGTTCTTCTGGAACTTGGTCACGGCTTGGCTTCGCCTGACTTAGAAGACATCAGCAACGTGGCTCCTCGAACGTGCACAGAAAAGCCCATGGCTGGCAGTGATTTCAGTCGAGTGGAGAAAGAACTAATGCACCAGCTTCATCCTGTTCATGGTCTACGAACGACAGAC
The DNA here is from genome assembly GCA_018902335.1 of Eumacrocentrus americanus. Lineage (NCBI taxonomy): Eukaryota > Metazoa > Arthropoda > Insecta > Hymenoptera > Braconidae > Eumacrocentrus > Eumacrocentrus americanus. Next base: position 5,927 of record JABSMT010001958.1, on the reverse strand, counting down.
TTGAGACACACGCAGGGATGGTCAACAGCTTCGTTAGATGAATCTGACAACGAGGAAGAGTTCTTGCCAATGAAATTGCCTGGTACCATGAGTGATTCCACGACGACAAATAACATGAGTATGGACGACAGCATCTCTGCAAGCAGTGTCAGCTCCAAGAGCTCAATGACTAATATGTCGAAGCCACATAAACACCGACAGAATGCAGACACTGATCCCACTGCAGAGACGTCTCAATTTCACGTTAGAGTATCGTCAATAGCTATTGTTTTGCTTCACGAAGACATACTAACAACTGGAATTGAAAGTAGAGGACTCACGTGTGCCAGCACAGAGCAAATGAAAAATGCAGCAGACGAATTCTTCTGTAAATTGGGAATTTTCGCGGCAGACGGTTATGGAAATAAAAATTTCGATAAAGCGTCAAAGATCTTTCTCGATGCCTGTCGACTCAGCCATATTAGATTACTCGCAGCTCCTTTAGTGATTGAGGGAAGTGAAAAAACTACTCCTCAAGCATCTGCCATAACAGGAAGCTTAACACTAGCTAGTCTAGAGATCGTTGAATGCTTGGTGGACACGAGCACCAGCTCAGATACTCCTGTAGTTGAGTATGTGGAATTACTGGCATTTTTGAGATCACAAACTGATAATTCAGGATTTTCCAACTCTACAGACTTTCGAATGAGATTCAAGTACACTGAGAAGGCTGTACGTCATGCTCAGACAACTAAATTTGCTCATCCACGCACAGAGATCGATGTACAGCTCGAACCATGCAAGAGTGAGCTGGACATCACCATCGTGGACAGGATATCAGCAGTATTGAACCCCCAGCCAATCTGCACTTGCAATCCTTCATCGACTGCACGAGAAATGTGGAACCAGCAGACAATGTTCTATCAAGCTGTTGAAAGTCCTATTTTATCTGACTCCCAAGTCGACATTAAGATTTTTGCAGCACGTGCAACACTGAAAGTGCGGTTTCCTGTGCCTGATTTGAGGCCTCTACACGACATGAGTCGAGTGCCCTGGTGGACGAGATCAGTTCGACCTGACTACATGACACTAAGTCTCACTGATGCACAAATTCACACGTCTATGGACAGTCGCGCTCATCACGTAGTCAGGCACGAGATTCAGTGTCGACAGTTGCTTCTTACATACACAGAAGCTGACTCTGACATCCCAGTGAAAATTGGAAGAAGTCAGGTCGATGAAAAGCCAGACAGCTCCTTGGCTCACGAGGGAGAATGTTTCGGATGGCCTAGAATGGTTTTTACTATTTATCCTCAACATTTAGGAGGTCCATTAGAGGACAGTTCAGAAGAAGAGCCTGGCTCCAGCATGGATGAGTCTCTAGGACACGCGCCGCGGCATCAACCCTCGCCCTTCAGCTCCAAGAGAGTGATTCACGAGTCTGACACCCCTCACAGCGAGTCCCAAGCTCACAATAACAAAGAAGACCACGAGCACAGAGAGGGAGAGGAACTTGTGATCCCAGGCAATCGACAGGAGATGCTGGAATTCATGGAAGAAGGCACTCGTGCCGCTCGAATTCAAATTGAAATCAGTCTTCCTTGTCTTTCAGTTCAAATACCTTCAAAACACCTCTACGAGCAAATTTACAACAGAATTAACACCGATCTCTTCCTCTGGGAGCCTTCAGCACCTCGACCTAAGTACACGGCCGCAGACAGTCACATTGGTCTTGATTTGGGTTCTACACTACTTCAAGAGTCGATCTATCCAAAATTCAGCATGTGCAAGAGTGGAATACAGTACGATTCTGAGTCAGAGTCTGAGGATGATGGTGTATTTCACTCGACAGCAGGCAAGAGTTTTCATCAGACTCTGAATAAGATGCCCAAAAGTGGTCAGAGCAAGATGTCATTGACCCTAAATATTAGCCAGGGTCTTCTGAGCATGTACACACCAGTACGCGATGGTTCGTCCAATGTGATTCCTGGCCAGCAAGGAGAACTTATTCTTCGAGTTGAAGATGGAATGATATTCTGTGTCAGCTCCTACAAAGGCAATGTCAACTTGGGCTACGTCTGCACAATGGTCAAGAGTGTCTCGTTGAATCACTGTGGCATAACGACAACACCTTCCACAGCACCTCCACTGAGATCCATAAACAGCGTCACGCCTCGACACTGTCAGCCTGCAATTTATCGCAGCGAAAATGGCATTCAAGACACCACTGCAGAGAAAGACATGCTGACAGTGGCAGTGCGAATACAAGCAGCACACCAGACACATCATATTAAGACCTTTAGAGTTGCCGTTGGCATTCGAAACGCCACACTCAGGCACAGAATGTGCTCTGCCCCAACATCTTGGTTTACTCAACTCACCGATGGTCTTGATGTAACTGACCATCCTGTGGCAGGATACTCACCACCAGGAGTACTAACTGAGCTGCATCTTCATCTGTGGAACTGTGCCGTGGACTACAGACCAGTTTACCTTCCCCTAAGGTCCATGGTGACTCTCGGCAGTTTCAGTGTCTCCAGCAACATCGCAGCCAAGACTAATACTTCTACACTGCGATTTATTGCTGAAGACATGGCTCTATTTCTCTCTGAAAAATTGGGCAATCACGTAGACCTCAAACGTGACTATGTTTGCGTAATGGACTTGGGTCTCTTCGAGTTGTCCTTGAGGTTGAATGAGAAGATGTGTGGCGGTGCTCCGAGAGTTGATTTACGGGCCAGCAACAATGTTTTACATGTGCGAACATGTGCAGACTCTGGTCGTGCTTTGACACAGTTGCTTACGTATTTTGCTAGCGATGGTGATCTTGCGCCCAACACAGGCAGCACAGAGAGCATCGCTGTACCGAGTTCAGGGGATGAAGAGAGTCTCTTGGGCGAGGAGAGTATTAACACACTGAGCAAGAGTCAGGAGGAACGAGTCAATAGTTTAATGGAGGAAGCAATGGAGGATACAGTCAAAGGAAGCATGACTAATTTGAGTAGAAAGTCGCCGGAGGAAAAAGCTCAAGTAGAGGTCTTTTTCTTCCCTGATGAGCCTCATCCAGTTCCCCAGCCTGTGCCAGAAATGAGTAATAACATCAACAACTGCACGATGCCCACAAGAGGAACTGAGTCAGACGACACAGACGAGGACTTTTGTATCCTTGGAGAAGAGGCTGGAGCAGGAATAATGCCTCGACATGGAATTCCTGAGGTCCGTTGGCTCAGTCAGGAGTACCTACGTGTAGTAGACAATCATTTCTCGGTGCCATTGGGGAAGACAGACCTTCTGAAAGCCCCTAAACACTTCCCTCCAGCCATCCTCAGGTATACTCTCTGCGAGATGACTCTGATATGGCATATGTACGGTGGAAAAGACTTTGGGAGTGCACAGCCACCTAGTAAGAGACATGTTACCATCGATGACACGTCGCATCGATATGACAATTCACTGCAAGGTCGAAGCCGATCAGCAGTCGTTGGCTTTAGCAAAATGAATCCCAATGAAGTGCGATTCGGTAGTGCGCCAAATTCACCACGAGGCAAAGCAAAGTCGTCAACATCGAGTGACTGGTACACTCAAGGAGGTCCTGGTCGTCAGCACGACATTCTCATGGAGCTGCAGTTGAACAAAGTTCGCTTTCAGCACGAGGCTTATCCCGAGAACACGTCTGAGGCCTCTAGACAAGTTTTGCTTGTCAGTGAGATCGAGATAAGAGATCGATTGGCCTCGTCACACATCAATAAATTCTTATATCAATACAGCAGCGAGGCACGACCTCGACAGACTCACGCGAACATGTTTGCCATGAAGGCGTTGCACGTGAGGCCTGATCCCAAGCTCAGTGCTCAGGAATGCTGTCTCAAGTTGAGTCTGCTACCACTCAGACTCAATATTGATCAGGACAGTTTGCTTTTCTTGATTGATTTCTTCACGGAGTTGACTGGGAACATGAAAACCAGTCAAGATAGTGTTAATGGGCCTAGTACCACACAATCCTCGCCTGGATCCAAGCAGGGCACACCTACCCATCATCCTCCTGTTATGAGTGTCAATGATACGACTTCAGAAGAATCCAGTGTGGATAGTCCTGCCAAGGTCTTGGAGAACAGCGTCGTGGATCAGAATTTGATGATTCTGCTGGAGGACGAGCTGACGATAAAGGAGAGTAAAACGAAAGCAAAAACAAGCAGTGGACCACAGGACGACAGTCAGCCAATATATTTCCGGTGAGGCATTACTCCAATATTTCTTTTCATTGCATTATTTATTATATAACATTTTTATTTAATTAAGTCTCTGGTTCTGCCATTGAAGAAAAAAAAATTATTGAATTATATACATGCAATCTTAAAGAAAATTTTTAACGAAAAAATACTTCTACAGAAGTGTGATATTCGCACCAGAGGTGCTCGTGAGACTGGACTACCATGGCAAACGAGTAGACCTCACTCATGGTCCAATGGCAGGTCTTCTGATGGGCTTGGCACAGTTGAACTGCTCTGAATTAAGACTGAAACGGTTAACACATCGTCATGGACTTCTCGGCTTCGACAAGCTCATGGCATACATGCTAACTGAATGGCTGCAGGACATCAAGAAGAATCAACTTCCAAGCTTACTAGGTGGTGTTGGCCCCATGCACTCACTGGTCCAGTTGTGTAAGTACCCCTAAAAAACATTATTAGACAAGAATTTATTCTTTAACATTTTTTTTCTCTCAGTCCAAGGCTTCAGGGATCTTTTCTGGTTGCCAATTGAGCAGTACCAGAAGGACGGACGCATTGTACGTGGTCTTCAACGTGGAGCAAACAGCTTCACCACTTCCACAGCGATGGCAGCGTTGGAACTCACTTCGAGGCTCGTTAATGTTATTCAGAGCACCGCAGAGACGGCCTATGATATGGTTAGTCCGGGTCCCAGTGTAAGGAGAAAAACCAAGGGACAAAGAGGTCGTCGTAAGCGATACAGTCAACCATTGGACATTCGAGAAGGAATGGCCAATGCTTATATGCTAGTCAAAGAGGTATATTCATCTTTATTTAATTCATTAGCTTCTGCAGACATTTTTTAACAATGATTTATAGGATTTTGTCCATATTTCTTTGTATAAATTAATTAAATTATCTTTTGCTTTATGGAGCTTCTTTTTGACATCATTTAGGAAGTAGTTATCCGTCTTATTTAATTCTTTAATGATTTATAATGCTCTTATTTGTGTTTTTTGCAGGGTTTGGGTGAAACCGCGAATCAATTGGTGCGTGTCGCGAGTGAGGAACACGAGCAGAAAGGCGTGAGTGGAGCAGTGGGTGGTGTATTGCGGCAAATACCCCCAACAGTCGTGAAGCCGATAATTCTCGCCACTGAGGCAACGAGTAACGTCCTCGGGGGAATGAGATCTCAATTGGTGCCAGATGCTAGACGTGAAGCAGCTCAAAAGTGGAGGCAGGATCCTCGCGAAGCTAATTAACGAGGACATGACAAACACATTTTTACATAAAATATCTAAATATCATAAATTAAGCTCTCATCAATCGCTGCTGCCTTCGATAACAAGCTGCTCAAGGAGCGCAAATATGAGCGCTTGTTTCTGTCGATAAGTCGCGCAAAACACAACTACAATATAAGCCCAGTTTTTAGTTTCCAGTCAAGTCTTTTTTGTTTTTGGTTGCTCTCATGAATTTAAACTCATGAACTCTACATCAATTAACGAGTTCAGATCGAATAATTCGCGGATGAGAAACTAAACATATGAATTAATGAAGACCGATTTTAATTCATGAGCTCCAAATTTCAAACGATGGATTCTGCTGCTTGTTTTTCTCTGGTGCGAGAGTGAACTAAAAAAATTTCGTACCAAACACACGAAATTAAAGTTTCTCAGTGATGTTATAAAGCTCTATGAAACTGAGATATACACTTTAATATATTTATAGAGTTCAAAT
>JABSMT010001947.1:0-10319 GCA_018902335.1 Eumacrocentrus americanus | reverse complement strand
ATGGAAAATGCTAATTTGATTGGAAACTGCCGTCGTCTCAAAATGAAAGGAAGATCAGGATCAGCGGGTGCCAAATCAATTCTTGGTATAAAGCATACATTCCCTTCAGACGAACCTGTCAGGATTGTTGCATCGATCAAATTTTTTTCTAAGTTTATCACTGCTAAGCGAGTTCCATTACAAAGGCCATGCTTTGTATTCAAGTTCCTTAAAAGTATTATTACACTCCCTACTTTTAATTTTAATTTATGTGGTGGCATTCCTGAAGGTGTCAAACTGTTCAGAAACTCAATCGGATAATTATCTCTTTCTTGCTCATCATCACAATCAATCGAGTCAATACTGAGATAGCAATGGGCATCCCCTTCTAAAATATGTAAAACTTCATCATTTATCTTCGCTACATCGTCGTTTGTTGGACGTAGAATCGCAAGTTTTGAAAATTTTGATACATCAGTTGGACTCAGTCAGTCTCCATACGTCTCTTGAACAATTGATTTTTTGCATAAAATTTCATCTAGTATCTCTATTATGTTCTCGCCTAGATTATTATTGTTTTTAAGCTCACGATTGCCAAGTTTTATCAACCATTCGCTGTACTTAACGTCGACTGCACGAACATTAGTTTTTAATTTCAAGATTTGAAACTCACTCCACAATCCAAAATATCTAATGCTAACCTGGACAATTGCTGATCGATGTGCATGTGGGATGACTGGCAAACATTGTCTGAAATCACCGCCCATCAGGATCACCTTTCCTCCAAATGGAAATTGGTTATTCATTATATTTTTCATTTTATTACATTATAAACGATGAACAGCATTGAGCGCATGGCTTGGAGCCATTGTTGCCTCATCCCAAATGAGCAATTTCGCTTTTCTAATCATTGCTGCATCATTTGATGTCATTTTCATGTTAGAAGTCGACGTTTCAACTGACGGTACCGGCAATTTATACATTGAGTGATATGTTCTTCCTCCTTTCATGAGATTAGCCGCTATACCAGTAGACGCCACGGTCAAAACTACGTGACCTTTCCCTCTGATAACACTTAAACATATCTTATATAGGTGAGTTTTACCACTCCCACCAGGTCCATCCAAAAAGAAACAATTAGATAAGTAATTGTTCTTATAAATCGCATCCATCACAGCATCAAACGCCAATTTTTGTTCAGAATTCAACATATGATGCATTTTTTCTCCTTTTTCTTCGTTCTTCATATCGAACAAATCTTTGACGTTTTGTTATAGGTTTAAAGGAGGTCTCTTCAAACCAAAATCCTCACACTTTCTACCATGCAAAATGAGTACACTGTTCACATCTTGAAGTGCAAAATTTTCACAATCACAACATCCTGTGTTGTGACCATTGTGTTGTTTTGCAAAATCTTCTGTAAAAGCATCAAGAAAAACTTCCCAAAGTTTGCAAGGATCTTTTGGTGTATCAAACACACAAATGAAAGCGAAAAGCTGTCGAAGAGGAGATGGCATACTAATTAAAACAGCTTCTTTCAGCGTGTCTTTCCATACCTTATCATCTTGAAGTAAACCTCTTGCTTCTACTGCCTGTTTGAAATTCTCATAAACAATGTCATCGACTGTTTGCAAATCTTGAAAAGATGTCGCTCCTGGTACATTCAAAAATAACAGCCTCAAAAAATATCGTTCCCTTTCCGAGACATTGACAGTGTACATCCTTCCTATTACCTTTTCTCCACCCCTCTTTCTCTCGCTCCATCTTTTTTTTTTCTCAAACACGTAATTTTCAGGGAATTCATGGTAATACAACGTCCTCGTTCTCTCATTCTTAGAGTTAAACGTGAGCTATGCTGTCAAAGTGGTATCGTTAAAAGCTGATGCCGTGAGGATTGCCTCTGTATCTGTTTTGGAGTAAAAACATATCGTTCGAATAGAACAAAATCTGTTAGCACCAAAGAACTATCAAGAAAAACGAGGATTCGCTACAGCATTTGGCCGTTTTAAAAGATCAGAAGTTTCTGAGGACAGGCCTTTTTCTCAAGCCTGAACCATCCTCACCAGTCTCCTCATCGAATTTCTCGAACAATCTCAAACAAATTCAATTTAAAAAATAATATTTTTTTTATTGCTGCCCCATACTGACAAATATGTTTAAGTACGATTAAAAATAGTCTTTATTCAATAATAATTCTATGCGTAGTGTCTCCAAATCTCTAATCCTATAACGTTTGTTTTTGCCGCCGAGAAAAAAAAGAACCAACAACTAAACCGAGGTCTCATGTCTCGATCACGATCTCTTCGATCATCTAGATCACGATCACGTCCATCTCTTCTTCTGACACGATCTCTTTCCCTGAAGTCTCGGTCGTTTTCCATCCGATCATTCAACCCTGGACCGTTCCCTATTGCTGTCAGCAATTGGTCACTGAGATTAAGCTTGTTCTTTGGTGGATTAGTTGAACTCTGAGGCATACACCCTTCATTTCGACGTCTATATCGTTCAAGTGTTGTGGCTGCATGTGTATAGGCATCGGAGGTGGTGGAGGACCTACACCGAAGGGCTGACGAAGCATTGGAAGATTCAGAAGGTTTGTTTTTCCTTCTTATCGAACTTGACGGAGCTCTGTGACTCGTTCGCCGCCTCCTGTTTCTTCAAGAGCAATTGCTGAAGATGTAATTGATCAAGAAATGAGACATCAACTTGATTTACACTTGATTGTCTCAATAATTTATTAGCATTTATCATATTAGCAGTCTCCAGTTTCGTCAATGTTAACCACATCAGATCAATGGTCTTCGCTGTGAAGATTTTCTGGTCCTTGGGTGTTCTTGTAGGTTCTTCACTCCTAATGGTGGTGTCTTCGTGATTGAACTTAAGCCACCACAAGATTGTTGGCCAACGAAGCATCTAAAGCGCCATTTGAGATGATTGCCTGTTCCTTGTGGATTGAATTAGTTGGATCGGCCAAGTCGAAGAGAGGCTGAATCACCTCCGGAGGGAATTCTTCTGCCAGAGATTTAAGACCCTTCTAACTTTGCTCTTGTCTTCGGGCGGACATTTCAGAAAATTGAGAAAAGTTGTCTACATGTTCTTAGCGAATATAGGCGCAAAGACCACATGCTTGTAGAATTTTATCGCTTTTATTGCACTTCTAGTAAATGAATTCATCTTGGCTTTTGAAATCGGCGGCTTGTCATCGTACAGGGCAGAAAGCTGAAAAGAATCAATATCAAAGTGAGCTCTCCAACCAGAAAATTCGAACATTTACGTATTTAACATGATAATCCAGACATAATTGAGTAAATAATTTTTTTAAGAAATATCATTCAGGACTGCATGGACAATAGGAGGATTGGCAGGAATATGAGGTTATTCGATGGTTAACAGCATGATCTCTTTGATGAACAAGCTCGGTAAATACTGCTTGGTAATAACATGAAGATAAAAACTGTGGTTAGTAAGGCTCATTGCTTCTATAAATCAATTCAATGGAATATTATAATTAATCAATATTTTTTACTTACACGTTACTCCTCATCAACGTCAACGGTTCGTTTCAATTTTTGGTTTGGACGCTTTGGGCCCTGCTCATCATCATCTTGAAATGGTTTAGATCGCTTAGGTGTCCTAATCATCAACATAGAAAATACATTAATTTCCATAATTAAAGAGTAATCATGCCTATATTCTAATTTGTATGTGGGTTAGTTAAGATATCGACAAATTTCATGAATAAAAAGATAACTTGACTAACTCTTCTCGAATGAAAATTGCTGCAGAAGGTGTTATTTCTGTTGTGGCATCTACGGTTTCGATTTTTCGAAACATGTCATTGTGCAATTCCCATCGGCCATTCGAGCGTTTGCAGTATGCCATGAAATGCTTATGCGACCATCCAATGATTCCTTGTAATCTGTAAAATGTGTACAATTTAATTATTATGTCATAAATGGCTTTAAACGCAATTATCGAATTATTTATAATGAATTTTACCTATATTTATTAGAGTTTAGGTGTAATAGGCTAGGAAAGTCTTTTAATTTAGATGTCTTGGGCTTATCAGCTGAACGGATCCTGATATCGAGCTCGATGAACAGATGATGATTGTATGCAACAGTGACTAAGCATGGTTTGCTACATCGGACACAAGACCTCTCTCGTGTTGTAGTGACTAAGGCCTCTTGAAGCATATTAAATCCTCCGTTCCATATCGTCTTGTGGTTTACCCATAGTGTGCTCGCTGGTGTTGTATACAACCCACATCTTTCACAATGAAAATTCTTAAAAGCACTTGGGGAAGCTTCGAAACATTGAGACCATACGTCAGCTGGGTTACCCCACATATCTAACACGTGAGGAAATAATTCTGTAGCCTCATTCAGCTTGATTTTGTGCTTGAATAATGTTGACAAGACAATTGCTCTCTGTTTATACAATGGAGGTGATACTCCCTTCTCTATAAATTGTCGAATAAATTTCATCGTTAATAGAGGGGATACTTCAATGACTGTGAAGTAGCACACATCATCTAGACCACTTGTTGCTAATATTTGCATCACTGGGTCGAATGGACATGTATTTAAAAGTAAATAGTAAATGCGATTGAGGGGGATCGCATTCTGGAGGTTTCCATTTACTAATAATGCAGCTCTCCTTGTAGCACCAGGATTCTTATTCTGATGAGAAATGTCTGGTTGAGCCGTGAAATAAAAGCCTTTCTTTCCATTCGATTTTTGCTTAGTTATCTTTGAGCAATTCTGTTCATTTCGATTAGAAATTGTAGACTTTTCAATTGAAGTTTTTGTTGCTGACTGACTGGAGACCTTTGTTGCAGAGTCAAGAGTGAAGAGTAGTTCATTCTCAACTTGAGACCATGTAGTCAATGGTATTGTGTCATTCTTAGATGGGGCGATAGTCGTATTAATTGAAGTCGTGTAATCTGACGATTCAGCATTGGAGACCGTCAATGGAACAGAACGTATTTCATCATCCGAGACGCTATTGATGTTTTCTTCATGTCGAGAGTCTTCCAAGACAATAGTAGGCGACGACAAGTCCTTCCCATAGGCACACGCTGATCCTGATGACTCTATTACGTTGTTATTGATGTTTTCTTCATGTGGGGAGTCTTCCAAGATAATTGTAGGCGACGACAAGTCCTGTTCATAGACACATGCTGATCCTGATAGCTCTGTCACGTTGTTTATGCTGTCTTGCAAGGTGCTGTCTCGATCATCATTGATGATTTGGCCTTTATTCCGCCAATTGTCAACTGCAATCGTATCGGGATCATGCATCAATGTCCTTGGTGTAGAGTTTGAGCCTGAGTCTTTCTCGTTCTTTGATAGTAGATCTTCTTGTGCGCGATCATTGATTAATTTATCCTGCCATATGACAGTATTGCCATTGCAGTCATTATGCTCCATTCTCAGGAACACATCGACTCGTAAGAGACCTTGGATACGATTCAAAACACGATGCTTCTTGTCGTTGAAATAGCCTTCGGAAGGGGCTGTACTGGCATGATCTTCCGATTCAGGTAAACACGCTGCTGACCAAATTGGAAATTCATATGCGTCGGGCATAAAACGTTCCAGAAAATCGGGAAAGTAATACGCATTACAATCATTGCCCTTTTCTTTTACAGATTCAGCTGCAGCACGTATGTTATTTATCCAATCTTTAGTCAGACAACTGCTACGTGTCTCATTCTCTGCAAATATTGGTTCCTTTAGATCAGATGCAGGCCCAGAATCTACAAAATATTTCTCCGGATCTTCGCCTACGATGTGCTCTAACGAGCGTGAAGCAATGAGCTCCTCCAATCGAACCCGAGCATCAGACACCAAACCACTTGAGACGACTGAATTTTGGAATTCATTTCCAGCCACTGTGCAAATGAGTTCAAATACTTCTTTGAATTGAATCAAGGTCTGGCAGTCGATTAAAAGTGCGACACAATATAAGTAAAAGCGGCGTACTTGAGTAAATCGTGTCTCTGTAAAACATGTCCATCTACAGAGTTTGTTCAGAAAATGCGCCACATCTAGGCGGATGTACGTGTAAACGTAGGGTCTGAACTTATCCAGTGGACTGTTTGAGGCACGCATAAACAACGTGTCAATATAGACTTTTATGCTTTGGTAATTGAAAGCGAATGACAAAGCGTTAATTAAAGCTCGGGAGCAATCGCAGCAAGCTACCTTGGGTTTTGGTGCCTTGAGTTTGATCAGCCATTCTTTCAGCCAGAAGAGCAACATATTTGTGCTTTGGCTTTCAGTGAGCAGTTGGTGAACAGCGAGCGATATCCCTTTATAATTTATTATAATGGCATAATAAAATATATGTCCTGTTTTGATGCCATTCGCATTAACTATTTGACGCACTATACTTCCCGTTCCATCAATTGAGATCGTAGAAGATTCCCTACGTAATTTGTGGTATCGTTTGTACGAGTGCAGCTGGCCAGGTGTACTATAAGACACATAAAACAGCTCACGCCTGACATCATGGATAAATCCTGGAAATTGAGGATCATGCCTCATCGCCTCAATTGTTGCTACGACGTCATCTCCATCGTTTGGCTTCACGCCTAGTTGGTCGTGTACAAACTCATTTTTACATTGCCTTACCACATTCAAACGAGGAAGATTCGGAGGCAAACGAGCATTTTGCAGGCCATACTGTCTAGCTTTTCTTTTCAGCCAGTTTCCAGCTTCTTCATTCATCGCCTCTTCTCCAATTTTTCTACGTTTTATCTTCCTTACAGGTCTTTTAATGTCTTCGTGAGTGTCAAAGAAAGTATCCCGAGTTCTTATGCGAAGAATGCATGGAAACTTCGTTGGTTTCTTATCAACATACCCTATAAAGGGATTGTTGCATAGACCACTCAGACATTGTCCTCGTATGACCACATGATGTATGCTGTCCTCGCTTTCATAGCGTTTTGCATATTTGAATCCAAACGCACAGGGTAATCTCGCCACTTGATAGATTTCTTCTGCTATTGTGTCTGTCCATCCGCCTCTCCTTAATATGGTGTACTTTCTGCTGTCGTATTCTGCTGGTTCTGCTTCACACAAATCGTTCCACGCATCTTCGGACAAATTTACGCAAAACTCATCTAAGCCTGGAGCCTCCCAGTCATCAGTGATAGGGTTGTCGTTATCAGTGTCCTCTTCTTGTGTGGATAGATTTATCGAGTCTTCAGCCTCTTCAGCAACATTGTCTCCAACGACTACATTTTCTAATTTTCTTGCTTTCGTTAGAATTTGGCTACGATCTTCGGTTATTTCCCTATAGCAATCCCGAGCCTTCCATCGTCCATGAGTATAGTCACTAACTTCTTTCCAGATTTCTGCACGAGGACCAGGAAAATTATTATCACGGAAATGATTTTCAGCAAGAAATTTCCTAACCAGCGTTACAGCTTCATCAATTGTTACTCTGCGAGGTGGTGGCATGATGTAAGGACTTGCATCCTGTGAAAAAAATTACGAATCAACAATAAAGGTAAAGACATTTGAATTGTTTTTTGTTAAAATAGAAATATATATGTACCTGGTGAAAAGATGCCTTCGAACCATGAAAAGGTAACACCAAAAAATGAGACCAAAGACTTTTCCACAGAAACCAAACTATGACAATAATATAAAATAAAAAAGTTTTCTGATTACCTAGATTTTTCTAACTGAATGTGAATTTTTCGATTATACACGTATATGAAATAATTGATTGCACTCGATCTCAACTAATCGTCCCAAATAATAATTAACAGCCCCAACAAACGCGAACAATCAATAATAATACACATAGAGGCACAAAAATTCAAAAGAATCCGTTATTAGAACCGTCTTTTGTTTCGCCTATATATGTATTGAGTACAATGAACTCTACTATATCGGCTCAGTATATTAGATACATTAGATATTCGAATCTGTATTGTAATCTGTAATTCAAAATATTATTTGGAAATTGAATAGGAATACTCACGACTAAATGTTGAAGAGACATGCTAAAGCTTTCCCTTCGTGTCAAGTTAGAACAAGAACTGCATTGTTGCCTCGTGCATGTTCTAATCTACTGATGAGTCATTCTATGTCAACCTCAAATTGCCTCTCTGGACCATTCAACCCTTGAAAATCCCATTGTTCCATTATTCATCTGACACAAGAGGTTCAGCAGCCATCGTCGAGCACACTCCCAAGTGAATCGTCTCAGGACCTGTAATGTATCGCTCGTTAATGCATTGCGATTGCAATAACAGGGCAAATGAGTACATTAACTCACTCGAAATGATGTAATTGCATCATAGAAGAGCCAGTCCTTTCGGCAAGCAATGCATTGACAATCAAAATGAAATTGCTGCTTCAATTTTCGTTGTCTGTAGATTTTTGGCTGTAGAGCATAGTGCATTCCATAGTTATCGAATATCCGTTCGCCTTTTTTAATAGGAAGCTCAGATCGTAGAGCAGTATCCTTTCCATATGAGTACCTGGAGACTGTAGGATTGCAGCTGTGATTGGAAAGACTGAAAAAGGGCATCATTGCAGCACCTCTTTCAATTGGATCAACGCCTAGACCCACTTCAGTCACCTTTAAACCATGAAAAATACTTTTCAATCATAATCCATAAGAAATTCACTAGGGATCCCGTTAATCATTATAAAATAAACATCTTTCACTGTGAACGTTGCTTTGAATGATCTGCTGATGTCTCATAATCAATCCTCCAATAAAAGTTACCCATTTATTCTTTTCAAGAGCATCCAGATCACCGTCTAATTTCTCTCCAAACATGTTGCTCCTTGTTGCAAGCATGTACAAGATATAAGTGGAATTCAGAGACCTTCCAAAGAGGTCTGGAACGGATCTCTTGTCAGTATTCTTTGCCAGAGGATAGACGCTAGCATACTTTGTGTCGTCCAAGACCTTTCCAGTAAATCCAAGTATTCGCAAGTCTGTACAATAATTAAATAAATATATTTACATACGTATTATGTCGATTTAGGTGTCTCTACAATATTAAAAGTACAAAAATGAATATACCAGTGGCGGAATCAATTGCTTCGAGCTCGTTTTTCAATGCCTGCAAGCTTCCAGCTTCCTTCACAGCCCTCACAGCCAGCCTCAAAGACATTAGTCCCAGATTACTCATCTCCAGGGCAATCAACGGACCAACAACTTGACATTCTACATCATGATGATCAGTCCAAGCAGCTTGTCGACAGCTCTCAGAGCAATAAATAACTTCTACACAGTGATCGCAAGGGATTGATGACCAAGTTTGCCTCAGACAAAATGTTAGCTGCGTTTATCAGTATCGGAGTTTTGAAAATTTGTTTAATGGAAAAGAAATAACAATTAATGCCAATTGATACACACACCCATCGACTAATTTCAATTGATACACTGCCCTTGACTTAACTGAAGAGAAAAATCTTCTAGTAGGCAAAAATTTGCAGCACTCCAAAACGCCATTATACTGTGCTCAAACACGGTCGTTGTACATACACACTCACAAATCAATATGGCTTGGCGCCGTTAGCTATTACAAACGGCTCCGCGAACAGCATTGTCAATAAAGACAAATGGCTTCGCTAACGGCACTTTTGAAAACAGTAGCACGCTGTTCTGCGCATGCGTACCACACTAATATACATTTTAATTCATTACAAAAAAGTCATGAATGAAATAACGATAATTCCTTATGACCTGTCATGACCTAACAATGACCTAACGATTTCATTCGTCATTTCCCTGAATATCTACGGATGAGGTGCATATTTTGAGAGTAAGCACATGGTTGGGCATTTGAAGCGGTTTCGCGCATGCACGTCAGACCAAGAAATTTGTTTAATTAATTCCAGCGATACTATTAGCGCCCTAAAAATAATTCTTAACGACCTTTGATGACCTAACGATTCCACATGTCATTTACCCAAAAATCGTTAGATGAGGTACTAATTTTCAGAGTGAAATTGGACGGACCATTCAAAGCGGCAGTGTGCATACGCACCAGACTAGTGGAGTATTTCAATTAATTATAAAAAAAATATGAATGACCTAACAATGAAACTTGCTGACCTTTGATGACCTAACGATGACTTATCGATTCCACATGTCATTTACCCTAAAATCATTAGATGAGGTGCTAACAGTGACCATAGGTACGAGGAGGGGACAGAGGGGTAGCATGGCCAACAGCTGAGCACGTGGCCGCCAGGCCGAGCAATCGTTATTTATTAATTATAAAAAATCGACAAATGACCTAACGATGAAATTTAGTGACCTATCATGACCTAACGATGACCTATCGAAAGCACACGTCATTT
>JABSMT010001936.1:0-10320 GCA_018902335.1 Eumacrocentrus americanus | reverse complement strand
TTTTAATAATGTATATCCCTGCCAAATTTCAAATTTTTTTCATGATTTTTTAAGGAAAAAAATTTTTTACATTTATTTCCCGCCAAACCGGAAGTCAGAATAAAATTGTAAATAGAAATGGTCAATCCTTGATATTCAAGGTAACTATCTGCCAAATTTCAAATTTTTCCTCCGAGCTGTTCTGAAGATTACCCGACTAGTTTATTTTCCAAAGACAGACAGACAGACAGACCGACATTTGTTTAGGATCATACCTAAATCTAGTATGTTGGATATCTCGAAAATCAACTTGGTTCAAAATTAGAGAAAGTCACTTTTCGGCCTAATACAATACTTTTCTTTTTCACTAAAAATGAAGAAAAGTGAAAAACTTTTCAAATGGAAAAGTCATATGACATGCAAACCCATTTAGGAATAGTCATAATATGTGTGAAGCAAAAAAAAACATTTAGCCGAAAACCTCAAAAAACTTCGGTTACTGACCGACCTGGGTTTGACAAACCCTGTAAAATGTTTAACTGTTATTACTACCATTAATGAAGGAATAATTTGGTTTTATTTTGGCTTTATCCTATCAAAAATACTCACAACTGTTTTGCCAAACTGGTGCCAGACGATAAAATAAATATTTCATACCATTTTACACATTTTCAAAAATCGACAGGATCTCAGAGACACAGGTCGGTACGTCTAGGGTTAAGGATAGCTTTCATCAAAATTTGCAATTGTTTTTAATTTATCTGTTATTAAAAAACTTGTTTATAAGTTGTAAAGTCAATATTTATAGCGGTTTCGGCTTGCTGCTCTGAGTTACTCAGAGCAGCGCCGAGTGAATCCGAGTAACACCGATCGTTGAAATGCCAGTTTAAATTTAAGGTCATAAGGTTATAGCTCTATAACCAAAGAATAAAATACAAAATTATATTAAATCCCATGATATTGTCATAAAAGTGGACTTTTCCGAAAATTAAAAGTACAGCAACTAATTATAATGATGGAAATGCAACAGTTTTAGCAGTTATGTGAACTTTCGGTCAAAGTCGCAATTCATCGGATTCACTCGGCTTCACTCGGGTCTGCTCTGAGCAGCTTAAAGCAGCAAGTCGAAAACGCTATTAGTTAAAAGCAGTCAACGGTAAGTGATTAAAAAATAAATAAGTCTATACCTTTCGTCTCTTTCGACGATTCTCTGTCATATCCGCGTGCGTGAACTCGATGTGTCTCACCCAGTCCGAAGGACGATTAAACGTTTGGCTGCACATGTCACAAGTCAAGGGAGTGTACTCTTCCTCCTCCTCCTCCAAGTCCCCATCTTCGTCTGCACTGTGCACAATTTCCTGTTGAATCAAAAAGATAATTGAATAATTTTTCTATAACACATAATATAAATGTTGTAAAAAAATTCTTTTACTTACTGGTTTAATGTCAATCTCGTGATCTATCGTCAAGGATTCCGTAGGATCCATTGACTCTTCCCAATCGATGGGCTCGTCCTTCACCAGCAGATCCAGGTTCAATTCACTGTCGCCCGCGTCACTCTTAGACTTGGTTGACTCTGCCTCACTGTTGCTCGACCTCTTCTTCTTTCCATTTGCCTCAACATTCTCCTTGTTCTTATTTTGATCATTATTACTCTGTGCCTCCTCGACCACGTTCTTGGACACTGAAGTCTCACTTGATGCTTTTTCTTCAGGAATCTTCTCGCTGCTCTTCCTTTCTGGTACCTTCTGCGCCGGCACAGAAGGCATCGTTATCGTTGTAGCCATCGTCGTCGTCGTCGCAGTCTGGACAACTGGCACCGGCTGAGGTGTCGGTGTTGGTGTTGTTGTTGTTGCCGTCGCCATAGTCATTGTCGACTCGGAGACAATCTTCTCGGTTGTCGGCTGTACCAATTTAATCTTCTGAATTTGTCCTGGTATTGGCTGCTGTTCTCTTTTATCACGTTCGACTTTCTGATTGTTGGACTGAATGTTTTCCTTTTTGCTTCCTGAATTGGATCGCCACAATCCACGGACTCTCAGGATATCGCCGGCCTTCAGGACTCCCTCTAACTGATCATTAGTGACTGTTGCCTCGCCACTGTACATGTATTGAATGAGAATTTTCAGCGTACGATAGCCAATCTCAGTTGGCAGGACCTAAAAAACGGAATTCTTTTATGTTTATTTTTGCCTGGAGGAAAACATAATTGTCACATAAATGATCGATGGGACAGACTTACCACTATTATTGGAGAATTAGTGTTGGCTCCAAAGTGACAAGTCTGAAAAATGTGACTGAGGTACGATGAGCAAGCAGCGAGGACAAAACGATGAGCAGCAACGTGACGACCACAGGATGTAGCCAGCAAAACATCAGCGAATGACTCTGAGTGCAGAAGAGTGGCAACAGAGCTGTGAAGATGAGCTCCATAGCTGTGCCACTTCAATTGATAATTCTCCGATGCAGCAATAGCCATTTTTTCTATAAAATCATTAACAGTTATACATTTCCAATATATCAAATCAAGAACATTGTTTCAAACATTACTGTAATACAAGTATTATTAATAGAAAAAATGCATTGTTATCACTGGTATAGCTTATCGTATAGTCCTTCGTCATCTGGAAAAAAATCCCAAGCGATTATCGACCGTAAAACATATTCCCTCCGGGGACACAAGCGCGAGGCTCAACCGACTCTATTGTTTCCCGATCGATCCCATGATATCCACGTTTCGAAACCTATCATCAACTTATGTATATCCCTGTGTTTTTGTTATCAATCGTCATATTCGCGCGTAAACTACATATCTTTCAAACAATCTCCTTATATCGCCCACTTTATCATCCATGAATTTCGCTCGTCAACGATCCAGCTCTCGTTCACTTAGGCTTATCAAATTAGCACGTTGCATTCCCAGAATTAATTCCTCAGCTGTTGTCATCGCCGTATGATAAATAGAAGCATATAAAGAAGAGCCTATTTGAATATCCAGAAATTACACGGACAAGATGATTTTCATGGAACAGGGTGGCGTCACAACCCCCAGAGAATATTCATTTTACAACGAATCTCACGAGTCTTTTTGCTTTTCAAATCAAAACACCCAAAACATCTTGATGCAGTCACGCAGCACCAGGTCCAATTAATCCATCTAAGACATATTGCGACGAAAAACAGAGATACAATGCAACAGGGGAAAACGAATAAAATATGATCTTAGATTTTTTCTTCTTACCTGTCGACATTGGCTTCGTCGATCGTCGACTCTCTTTCTCTTTCTCTCTGCTGTTTTATCGTGCAATATTCAAGATCTCTCGCTTGATCCCACAAGCTCGCCTAATTAAATAATTGCGATGTTCTAAAACGCTCGCGACAACGCAACTGAACGCAGGAACAACGTGAATAATACTCGCTCACGCGTCCGTGTTTTGAATGGCGCTTCACGAACGGGGCACGGGGCAGATATGAGCATCGAACCGCCGCGTAGGGGCCTAAAAATCGATATTTCGGTCTTTGCTCCATCCTCCGGCTGTGCGACCGTGTGCGATGTTCGTTCGGGTAGGTAGGGTGCCCCCCTGTTCATCATCGATTTTCCCCGGCTACCAATCGCACGCATCCATTTATCGCATCGATCGGTCGAGCTGATTTCAGCGTTTGCGTCTCCCGTTCGCTTCCTCTCTTTCATTTTCTCTCATTCTCCCCCCGCCTGCTCTCTATTCTCTCTTTGTCTCTCTCTCGGCTGTAATGGAAGTCTCTGTTGTTTTCTCCCTCATTTCTCGCAATTCTCTCCCGGCAACCCCACCCGCGGGACATTTGCACCCGCCCTAACCCCTCATTCATGTCGTGTTGCTCGCTCTCTCCTTTTCCTCTCTGCGTTTTCCCGCTCGAGTCACCTCCGCCCTCGAAGATCCACACCCGGTCTTCCCTAATTCGCGAGAGAATGTGCAACAGAAAGCCTTTAGATAGGGTCCATTGTGGTGGAAGCTAAATGAATATACTGCGAATCAAGTCGAGAAGCTTCTTTATTATGACTAGAGATTCATTTATACAACGACTTCGATATACATTTGAGAGGGGGAGTGATTAAGCTGATCGATTTCCGTCATTTCCACTGCATTGCGACGGTTTTATTATGTTTCTTTTTCTTTTATCTCCTGAAAAGGTGGAGATACTCTTCCAATGGGGTGCATTTACAAATTGGCGGGAAAGCCGCCATTATGCTACGGTTCAAACTATGTTGTTTTTTTCCTAACGGTTTTTTTTTAATTTATCAGAATTTCCCTTTGTTTTTATATCCCTGCATTTACAGTATGAGATAAGAGTCTTTGAATGACATCAGCATTACAGTTGGATCCTATTTAATGTAATTAGAGGAATCAGAGGCGTTCGATATGAGTCAAGCGGGAGGTTATGTAAGTATATCTATATATATGTACACGAGAATCTACGATCGAACGACTTCACGTGATTCGTAGAACGATCGAAGATAACGACCATGTTTGATTTCGTTGACGAGTTAACTTATTCGCGTTTAAAAGTTTTTGAATGAAAAGTATTAAGTCAAAATGCCGTTGATAATTTCCAGGGAAATTGCTTTGCGAGACATGATCTATCTCAAAATCCACGCGGGTCACGAGATGCGCGATCACGTGGTGTACGTATTCCCGAAGATGGCGATACTGTTGCGACTTACCAACACATGCTCAGCATAGGTCTCTGAACACCACGTGAACTCGCACAAATGTATTGGAGTCGAAGCACACAGGTAAGAGCGGTTGCATGTCGTAAATATATGTAAGGTATTGTCATCGTGGGCTGACTTGAGTTAGTGGTTGTTACTATTGAGGAGAGAAATTAGTTGAACTTTTTTTTTTTTCAATACTCCAGAATGTCAGATAAAGGAACGAGTAATAGATAATGAGCATGTCGAAGTACAGAAGTAATAGTAATAGTTGAGAAGAAAAGTAGGGAGACACGAATAGTGATTCGTTGTTGCAGGTGTTTTCCTATGGATTTTCCCTGTGTATCACCGAGAAAAATGACTTTGAAGTGAGTGCTCTTGGAGTCAGCGGCCTCCGGGAAGGTGAAAAACATGGTGCAAAGACCGTGAGTTGATTAGTTTTTTTATTTTTAATATGACAAAGAACGTTTACGTATTTGTGTCGTGGTTTTTGGCCTCATTCTTGAAGTATTTTGGTCGTAATTCATTGTGAAAATTTAGGTTAAGTCGATAAATCAAGCGATGAATGGAATGTTATTTCATAACGAAATTCATAGTAACCTTGGACACTCTTTTTTCCCTTGAGATAACCAACCTTGAATGCTAAATATCACGTTGAATTTTGCATAATAAGTTCGATGCTACGGAGCGATATGATAATGAAGGTAGAGAAAAAGACTTTCCCTTTTAAAATTATTTTCGTTTGTTTACTTTTCAGATTCCTCCACGGGCTCGTGGCTAGATAGAGTCATCGGAGGTATCTCCGTAATAACGAGAAAGAAAAACTAAAGCTACAAATAATATCATCACAATGCCACACGTTACAAGGAAGTGGGAATTGTTTCCTGGACGAAACAGATTCTGTTGTGATGGCAGGATCATGATGGCACCCCATACTGGCGTGTTTTACATAACTGTTTGCCTGATTGTTGGAACAAGCGGTTTATTTTTTGCCTTTGAGTAAGAATTCACATATTTCATTGCAATTGTCGATGTATCAAATCCACGATAGCGTAACTAATGATGGCAACTTTCATCGTTTTCAGTTGCCCCTTCTTGGCGCTCCACATAACACCAGCATTACCAGTAATAGGTGGATTGCTTTTTATATTTGTCATGTCGGCATTGCTTCGAACGAGTTTTAGTGACCCTGGGGTTATTCCTAGAGCAACGCCAGATGAAGCTGCTTATATTGAAAAACAAATAGGCAAGCTCTACATTTTTGTTCTATGTAACAATTTTTTGTTTTTCTGAATTCAATGTGTCTAATGACGATTGATTTACAGAAGTGCCAAACAATGGTAATTCACCGACTTACAGGCCTCCACCTCGCACCAAAGAAGTGCTTGTGAAGGGACAAACAGTCAAATTAAAATATTGTTTTACTTGTAAAATATTTAGACCTCCAAGAGCATCTCACTGTAGCCTCTGTGACAATTGCGTGGGTATGTAAATCACATTGCCTTAGAATTTTCCAAGAGGCATATTTAATCTTCTTAATTGTGATGAAATCATTTTCAGAGGGTTTCGATCATCATTGTCCGTGGGTCGGGAACTGTGTGGGTCGAAGAAATTATAGATATTTTTATGCCTTCATCGTCTCCTTGGCCTTTCTCTGCGTTTTCATTTTCGCTTGTGCGATAACGCATCTTATAATGCGTGAGTGGATTTTCCTTTAAAAGAAGTTATACAAGCTTTATTTTAATTAATTATGTCAATAACAATTTGATGTTTAATGATTGTAGTCACGAGGGACGATAAACCGTTCTTAGAGGCGATCAAAGATTCGCCAGGAAGCGTTGTCG
Source organism: Eumacrocentrus americanus (assembly GCA_018902335.1). Lineage (NCBI taxonomy): Eukaryota > Metazoa > Arthropoda > Insecta > Hymenoptera > Braconidae > Eumacrocentrus > Eumacrocentrus americanus. Next base: position 3,810 of record JABSMT010001936.1, on the reverse strand, counting down.
TTGGCATTGTATGTTTCTTTTCCGTTTGGAGTATCCTGGGACTCGCTGGATTTCATACCTACCTCACAACGAGCAATCAAACGACAAATGAAGATGTATGCCTTTAGACACTTTTATTTACCTCTTTTATCTATACTTTATCTTTTTCTTTTATTAAGTTTTTTTTTGTATGTTTATAGATAAAAGGCTCGTTCTCGAGTAAACGCGAACAAGAAAGTTCTAATCCATACAGTCAGGGAAATATATGTGGAAACTGCTTTTATGTTCTTTGTGGGCCTGCACCGCCCAGCCTTATAGACCGAAGAGGCATTGTCACTCCTGGATACAGAGCTGAACAGGAGAGAATTGGTGATGATTACGTGATTGCCAATAACAAGGCTTATGGCACTGTCAAAATAGCACAGCCACAGGTAAACATTTATTTTCTATTTTTGTTTTTCTAGTCAATGTCACTAAGAAACAAAATTACAACATGTTTTCGATAATTCTTTGAGTAGCTCTAAAGAAATATTAATTGGATTCAATCATTTACAATCCTAATTTGAGGGAGTCCCCACAGTATATTAAAATTATTTTCCATATATAAGAAAATTGTTAAATAAATTTTATGTTCCAAACCAGGCAAACGGCCACACGATTCCGTCACACGTGGACAACGAGCTTACAGGCTCGATGAATAATCTTGTATCGGGTCAACGTTCTCCACGAATGGAATCACTAAACGGTGAGTTACCGCTCGTAAGTCAGTCGTCACGATGTCCCGATGATTTTCCCACGTTTCGTCAGTACACTAACGAAATATACATTCCGAAATATCCGCGACGTTGTGCTCAGGATCGTGTTCAGCCTGGTGGGAATTATGCCAGCGATATAGATCGTCTGAATGCCGAAATGCAAAAATTCAATTACAGATGTGAAGATAGTTTGGAAAAATATCCGCAGAGATGCCGCGAAGACTATCAACGTTGCTCGGACAACAACTTGATTTATGATCAGTATACAATTGACAAAAAGTATGGACATGATCTTCCGAGGCATCCACGTGGATACTCTGAAGATCTTTTGAGATTCAGAGACGACGAATATAGGAATTACGTAGATTTGCAAAAGTTTCCACAACGTTATTGCGAAGATCCATTAAGGCCATTTCATTCTCCTCAGACCCTCAAGTACAATAATCTCCGATGCAATCAGAACGGTTCTAAGTATCCTATACCCAAGAATATATTGTCTAATCGAATACTGGGCTCTGGTAGTATTCCCATTACTGGTCTGGCTGCAATCGGTCTCGTCGTGAATAGATTTGGTTCAGCACCTTTGAATCATGACATGACCTTCACTGAAAATTCGCTGTATCCTGGTGAAAGCGCTGAGGATGAGCTAATGAATCGTCGTTTCATCGTTGGCTCCATGAGCGACGATTGACAATGATTACTTTCCCTTTCTCCTCGTCATTGCACTCACACTCGTCTCACCCCTCGATTTTTATCATTTCACCAGCATTTTTGATGACCTTCAGTACCTATAGCGCCGGATTAGGACACTATAATTACATTGATATACAATATGCAGTTCGAATTTGATATAAAAACATTTAATCGAGAAATTATTGTGTCGGCTTAAAAGTCTCTTTGCGAGTTGACAGAATTTACAATTTAAACAATATTCACTATAAGAATATAACTTTTTTTCTTCTCTCTATAATCTATGGAACACACACTCGCAAAACTCTAACATGATAAGTTGATAAGTCATTAAAACGTATTTCTTTGTTTATAATTACGACCTATAATCGAGGGCTCACGTACGTGCCGTTTGGTAAGTTCATCACCACTTGCATATGATGCACAATTTTATCTAAAAAAAAAACCAACTCTTATTATTGTTAATAATATATGGGTGAAATAATTTGATTTTGTTTTTCTTTTTGGCATTAACCATCAAAGCGGGCAATTTTATTTATCACGTTTTTGTTTCTTTACTTTTTATGATGCGCAAATTTAGCAATTTTACCTGCGAGCACCAAATTACTTTGACTAGCTTCTTGGTTTGTGACTAATATATACCAGGAATGTGGTTTCACATTGTTTATTTTTCTCAAATTGTACATACAACAATGAATTGGACGGGTCCAGGTGTAAGCAGGTGTTTTGTTTTTGACTGAAGCATCGAAGGGCAAGCTTTTATATTTATTTTAATAAGCAGAGGTATTCCCGGACCCCGTTATAACGATAATAAAGCTAAGTTTTTTGCTTCGAGTTTTATACTAACTGTATTTTTTTTCTTTTAGGCAGTACGACAAATAGTGTGAGCCATCTCGTTGCCAACGAAGTACCACTGGCGTCCTTTAGTATACCGCCAATCGACATCGATGACATTGCCCCATTGCCACCAAGACAGAGCATAATGGTTCCACCTGTCTTAGACACCACAATGCCTCAAATGACATTAACGACGCCCTTGTCAGCCTCTAGGCTTAGACTCCTTCAAGACACAACTATGATTGAGTCTGCACTTGATCTAGATTCTTTAGAAGAGTCGAGCGTTGGTCGTGGTAGTCAGACAGGCCTCATAAAGATGGGAGTTGTTTAATTAAATTTTAGAAAAAATTTTGCAATACATTTTAATAAGCGAAAAATGCGATAAAGGCCACAGTGGAGATGGCGTAATTGGTGTAGGGGCTTCTTTAAATTCAGATCTTCATTTCATTGTCTTCACTTGACTAATAATCTAGAAATTGGAAGAAAGCAACAGTAGTAATGGTCACAATGGAACAAAAAAGAAACAAGGCTTTTAGTATTTGTTTTTTATTAAGCTCTGTCATAAATTCAGTCAATCGCTGCCAATGAATTTCAGGACTCATCACCGCCGTCCGAAGTTTTGGAAATTAGTTATTTCAATTTTTTGCGAAGCTGATAATAAGCTTTACGGTAGTTGAATTCGTCCAAGCTTACGTTTTGTACTTCCACGCATTTGTTTTTACAAGAAAGAGAGAGAGAAAGAGAGAATGAGAGATTGAAACATGTGCTACTGACATTCTTTTTGGCAGCGTGATGTGTACGGGTTGTAAAGATAAATTATTGTTTTTTGAACGAGGAAAGTGCTAATCATTCTAATTATGTACACTAATTGTGTATAGCTACGCACAATCGATTTGATTATGCTTATGTTATTGCCTTTCTTGCTCGAAGCCTTTTGTGAAAAAGAGAGACTACAGAGTTGAGTGCTTCGCGAAAGAAAGAGGAATTTGCTTCAGGCGTTGGAAAATCGAAAAAATGTATTTTAGATTTTTCTCTTGTCTGATGTACAATGTACAGTGTTGTTAGAAGAAAAAAAATTCCTGTAAATAACAGATTGAAATGAATTATTGTAAAACTTCCATGACGTTTTATGAGCAGCCAGGAAGAAAGATTCGGTAAAAAAAAAAAAAAAAAAAAAATGAGAAGTGTAGGTGATGTACACATGGCATTTCAGTGTTTTTCATAAATTAAAATTAAAGATAAAAATGCAGAGAATAAATCCATAGTGATGTAACGGGGGATACAATTAACCACTGCCTGAATCCGTATAAAGTAACTTTTTTGTATTTTGAGATTTCATGCTTGCTGCGCTGGTATTCTATCGCGGACATAACAACTAATGCGTAGATCTCATTTGTACCTTTTTAAATATATTTGAAATAAGTCTTCTATTTCATATTCTTAATTTAAAATGTCAATCAAGAATTGCCACTTTGGGAATGAAAGAAATGGCTGTTTCTGTTTTTGTACATAAGTTGTGGATAATGACTCTACGTGTATATAATATTAT
>JABSMT010001925.1:0-10320 GCA_018902335.1 Eumacrocentrus americanus | reverse complement strand
TATGTATATATCTATCTCCTTCATCTATTGATCGATTACCACATCCAAGTTGATGATATTCTAGGCGGAAACTTTGTACGTAAGTCTAATGTGTCTCGTGGCTTCTTGTTTGAGTTTTGCAACCCTGGAAGTTGGTGCCCGATCGCCTCTTGGACATTCCGTAACGAAATCCGCCACTTTCAACGCTCTTTTTCGTCGTAATTACAGTAATGTATTCCTAAGTTCTATTGTTAAGCGATAAAAGAAGACAAGTCGAGAAAAAATTTATTATAACTTAAAAACTATGAGAGATAAAGCAAAATTGCATAGAACGTTTTTTGTAGAGAATTCAATTTCCTGCAAAAAAGGTTCTATCCATTTTTATCCTATTTCCTATAGTTTTCGAGATATCTCAAAAAATCTGGATGAACGATTTTTTTGAGAAAAACAATTTGTTAGAAACAAAATTGATTCTTGCTCGAGTATTATGCGAGATGTGACGAAAATGCATAGGACCTTTTTTATAGAGAAATCGATTTACAACAAAAAAGCTCTCTTGCGATTTTATCGTATCTCTCATAGTTTTCAAACTATTTAGAAAAAAAATGTAAATTTCTAAAATTTCTGATATACCGTCGACTTATCTCGTTTTACCGCTTAATGAGACAATTAACAAGTCAGACACACATTCCCATGTTCATCACAGTGTCTACAATGTGTCTATTGAATTTGCAGATACGAAAATAAATATTCCAACAGGGAACTTTGTATCTGCTCTAATGTCTACAATTGTCCTGGCTTTGGGCGAGAAATTCAGAATCCCTTATTTGTACTTGCCTTGGTTAGCAAATACACTCAGAGGCATGGTATTTTATGAAGGACCAGCTCTTCTTGGATTCTCATACAACCAACTGCCTTATGCAGTCGTTCCTGCCAGTACCTTTGCCTTCATAACATTCATCTTATTTGGTATTAGAGCAAAAAAATAAAAGACTTAGTAACTTTTCAAACTTACCAAGTCTTCCACTTTGATCTTCTCAATCGTCAATTGATTCATGAATAAAATTCCAGTGGAGGAACTCTGTCTCTGGTGTGATGTTTTTGCGAGCTTCAAAAGGTGCTGGATGGAATATATGCATCGTAAAAAGGAAAAAACTCGCGAAAGAAGCGAAAGTGTGATGGCACAAGGCACGCCAGAAAATACATTGAAACTTGAAAATACCGAAACTAAAGCAAAACTATGGAATACTGATGTAGACACATTGCACCAATCACCAAGAATATTTAAATCAACCGCTGTGACTAGTCCAAGACGTGTTAAGAGCTTGATCGATCTTAAAAATTATTTGAAACACGTCTCGCGGGCCATGATACAGAATTTGAGAGGTTAGGTATCTCTACCCCGATAAAACAATTAATTTTACATGAAAATCATATTAATTCTCAATCAATTCCAGTCTTAAATACATCAATAAAGTACTATGCAATCTCAAATATACGTACATGCCTCTATTACTCAGAAAAGACACTCAGAATTCATGCAAATATATGTACACGAATTGGCGCGAATTTCAAAATTCAATATGGCGGCGCTGCGATTGCGCGCGGCCATGGCCAATCTGCGCATGCGCCATGTCATGGCCGGTTCACATCAGAATATCCTGAATCGTTTTTCGTCGTTTGCTCTGTGGTTTGAGGCTAACGGATTCAATACTGTGGTTTTCAAGGTATTTGTCTAAGATATTTTCATTTTTTCTGCGTCTTTGCTGTCGAGAAAGGACTCCATCGACGCTAGGACACGCGAGAGCATCAGTACGAGTGCATTTGAAGCCGAAATATCGTCATTTCGCCTGGATACTTTCCCTGGAACAAGCGTCTGATTTTTTGGAGGGAACTTGGGGGAAAGGTACGTTGCCTTTCACTATTCTACAATTGTGGGAATTTTGTATTAAATTATGGAGAATAAAGGACAATAAGGCATTCTTGTTGCTTTGAATATTGTCGTTTTGTCGTTATGGTTGAATAATTGCTAAGAATTCTCAGAAATAACCTCAACGACGCCCCGTGATTTTGCGCCAATTTTCTTTTTCTCTCTGGGTATTTTGTTTACTTCTCTGACGATACGTCTTGTTGATGAAGGACAAGGGAGGCTTTAGAAACTCGAGAGAATAAGGGAATTATTAATTGGGTCGGTTGTCCATTGAGATATTGTTGTGTTTGTAGGAATGCAAATTTTAATAATTGAGCTGTGTCCAGGGACATTGAATACCTAACCTTGTTTCGTTTGTATGATGAAAACAAGAGGCACAGGCACATTGATAATAATCAATAATGTACGTGATAGTTGTGTTACAATTTTATTTCTGATGATAATAAATATAGTCATCACAATTTATGGTACATTTGTCTTTTTCTTTTGTTTTTTTATAAAAGAGTCTAGCATGTAATTGTAGCAAAAGCTAAATCCTGTGAGCGAACGTGTCTTCTCACTTCCAATTTGGCTCGAATTTGGCGCTTTTTTACTCTAAGCTCTGGCCAAGCTTTTGTGTCGTTTTCATGGGAATTATTATACTAATAATAAATGATAATAAATAATAAACGTAATAGGCTTGAGGGTCATTTTCTTAAATCACTACTCAACTACATACAATTGAGCAATCACAAAGCCCTCCAAACTTTACTGAAATATATATTAGTTGAAGAGTAAACTATGAGCTTAGTTGGATTTTCTTTTCTTTGGTTTTATCTTAAAATCTAATCATTAAATACATTCATCGTCTATATATTTATATATGAAAGTATAATTGACTAATGAAAATTCTCAGCTCTGCAATGGATCTTCAGAGGACAGTCTTTTAACTGTGTTCGTCTTAATAATTATTATTTAATTATCCCGGACTTGGTTGATTGCATTTTTCGAATTTTGCGCAGGAAAAAATGTGCGGGGCGATGTGACTCTTTTTGTCAGCTAATCATTTTATTCCCGTTTACACAACATAAACATTAATAGCAGAGAGCCTCTCTTGAAAGCCAAGCAAAAGAAAAGCTGCTGGTGGTTTTAGTTGGATATCAAGATATAAATTGTTATTTTCTTTTGTATGTTTCAAGTAGAAAAGTCGTAGCTGAGGCTATTGGCAGAGAAGCATGTCTATAGCACGATTCTAATACAGTCCCTGACTGTATTGTAGTCAAGCTTCTGTGTCAATAGCCTCAACAAAAAATCATAATCATAATTTTCATTTCGCCTTCGAGGTAAACATTGTGGATCGATCAATTTAATTCTCTCATATACCTGAAACTTGAATTTAACGACATTCGCCCACACCTAAAGGATATATATATTTTCCTCATTTACTCCTGGACATCATTCGAACTAGCTGGTTATTTCTCTGGTGTTTATTCGGCCGCTCGGCTCGTTGATCGATTTTTCATTTCTAAACCTCGAAGGCGTCCCACTGCTACGCAATCATCGCAGCTATTGGACTAAATCGCATAATCTTACTGAGCAGAATCCAGGCGACCGAGGCAAGAGCACACAAAGTAACACCACCCCATCCAAAGTCCATGCTCCACGAGGTCGTGAATCGTCGGGCGCCAAGGATACTCTTCGGCGCAGGACCACCAACGACTCCATCCTCTGGACCGTCGATAATTCTCGCTCCACGGTCCTGGGCTCTCTTGAAGTGAATTATCGTCAGCGTGAAGAGTGCGAACGTTGCTGCAACCAAGAGAAATGGAGTGTTTGCTATATAAAACCACAGATATCCAACCGTATAGTAGGATTTACACGTTTTTCTCCACCATACCTGCCAGAAGATACATAACTCCAGTGACGAGGACCGCAGAGATTTGATGTCGACAGAGTCCAAAAAATCCAACGAGCACTGCACTCCCAAGGACAATGAGGCAGACCAACGAGCAGGATATACTCAAATTTTGCATTCCTGCAGGCAAAATTTCTATTGATCAATTTTCATGAATTGAAGAATTAATTTTAAAAAACATTTGACAAATTCCTATCAAAGCCCGAGTGATCCTATCTCTGTATTTCTATTCAATTTAAACTATTGAAATGAAGCCTTCGGTACACGAGGTTATTGATCGTACTAGTAATACGTTTGATTGGCTCGGTAGGAATTTCACCTCTTCTCTTTTATATACCATCCATTGATTTTATCGTTTTCATTTCCAGTTCGAGCTTCCGATTGCAAATGAATTCAAATAAAAATCTGGCCACTTGATAAACACGATAATTGCTGTGTTGCCTGCTCATTCACGCTGGTCGAGTGAGTGACTTCAATAGCACGCGACAGTCACAGATATCACACACACATACGGATTTATCGTGACAATGGGCGGATTGCCCTCATTGCAATTAACCAAGAGCAAAATTGAATTGCATTATATGAAAGTGCTTTAAATAAGGGAATATATATATATTTTTTTTTATTCTTCTAACTGTTTCGAGTCCGTCTCTGTGTGCCCTATACCCCGAGGGCCTGCTAACACTTGACCAGGCTCGAGAATGATAATAGCACCACGGGCCAGACTGAATCAGAGTAAACGAGGCTGGATGTAGTAGGGATGATAAAAAGCTCATCCCCCACCTTTTACGCTTTTCAGAGAGAACGATTGCTTTTAGTGCGACGGCCGTCGCACCGGAAAACCTTTAGCCCGACTGTGGCATAAAATGGGATAGAGCCGTATGGAAAAGACGAGAATCTCGTCGTTTATCCAAAGTGCGAGACGTGAAATTGCGAGGAAAATTTGTCGAAGGATAAATATTATATATGCCTTTAGGAATATTAATAAAAATTTATTCTATGTATACTCACGACTCTGCCAAGCAGCACGAATCTCTTCGTGAGCCTCATCAGGCGTTAAATAATTAATGCAACGTTCCTGGGGAAAGCCAACTCGACCAAGAAGTCGAATTTCATCTTCTGAAACACAGCAACAGAAAAAGACAAATAATTATGCCTATCACATTTTTGTGTAAGCATTCGTGATGGGAAAAGAGGACGATTGGCACGTTGAAAATATTATATTGCCGTCCTTGTCCTTGGTTTCAAGGCTGCACCAAGAATAGTACTTCATGAATAGGTCAATAAAGAGATCCTGTACAGGGAGAGTAATAGATTGATCCGTGACCTTGCATCTAATCCTGAATATAAGGCCAATTTTTCATGACTACAATGGTGGGTATACATATTACACACTTCTTCATCCCTATTCATGTCAAGCCCAGAGTTGTGAGATTGTCAGAGGGATACACGAGGATACTGAGGTATTTTCCACGTCACGGTGGAACGAATTACCCTTCTCCTCGCATCTTCTCTGCCATATCCTTCCAAATCCTTGCCACGTTACTTCACGTAATCCGACGCTTCCGCAGGATTCTCGGTTTCGCTTATCCTCCCTTGCTAACATCTTTCCCTATTAGACCACGTATTTCACATTGTGGGCTCATATAAACTGAGATATTTTACACTCGGGATTAAAGCATCACGTCGTTGTCCGAAAATACCTTGACTGGAATGATTAAAGCATTGTATTCATAGTTATACAATAATTGGGGATATATTAAGACAGACTTCATGGTTCATTAGTTGTCTCTGTGGTTGCGAAGGATATGATTCGTGTCAAACCTGATAACACCATTTTGTATGTGGTATTCTGTGGAATCGTGGAAACACTCACTTCCATAATTGTATTCAACCAGCATAATTGCGAAAGTCAACCAGATAAGCCACACGACTAACTGTATTTGCATTTGGCGTGACGCTGGGCCATAAAAAAAAGTCTGGTTGGCGGACGTTCATACGTGAGTGAATGTGTCTCGCACAAACTTCGAAAGAATCTGTTTTTAGCAGGCCCTTCTGATTTTATTAACGTTCCCCCTCCTGTATAATTTCGTCCTTCCCTATATCCTTTTCCCACCATGCGGCTTCTCCAATCGATAATTTATCGCACTTTGACCTCATCAGGTTTGTGTGAGCCATTCCTACACCAGCAGCAGCAGCAACTCGTCAATGTGATCGTGTTGTCATGCTTCCCTCGTATCGCGCTTTCAACGTTTTGTTCTTCCGTCCATGCGCATTCCCTCTCCTCCAGGACTGTGTAATTGAGATGAATTTCTAAAAGCCCATGAAGACTCTCGTTTTACAGTCTCTCGCTCTCTGTCTCTCTCTGTGATCCCACCAATTATAACGTTGGAAAATAAATATGTAGGTGCTGCAATGTGTACATCGTTAACGAACATCGAGAGAAGAGAAGCAGAATATTAATGTTGGAATTTTTTTTACATATTCCCTTGCAGTAATTAGGAATTAATAACAAGCGCTTGAGCAATTAAAAATTATGGAAAAGTTTTCTATATTGATCTAGTAAGAATTAATTAAATATCAACGATCCTTTCAGAAGTTAAATTTCTTTGGTTTTCGCTCCATTTATTGATAATGTCATTCTACTCGATTCTCTTAGGTAGGTATAACTATCGCCAGACGATTTAGCAATTTCATCGAGTGGCTCGTAAGTTCTACATACTATAACCCCTACAACGACTATATCTGCTCCAACCCCCATTGCAATTTCGCGGATACAATGACTTCAATTAAAATGAGTAACAAAATTGTGATGAAATTTCAGTTGCAGTTAATTGCTGCGCGATTGATGTACCAATTATGAACGACTTCATGCATACATGTGGGACTCAAAGGGGATGTAATTTCGCTGCGCTGTGAGCATATTATTCTATCTATGTATACGTGAAACATCGTTATACACACATCCTTTGGCCATTTAGCCTCGGAGTGTTCAGCAACGGAACATCCTTTACAGCTGCGATGGATGAAGCCGTCACGCAATCCCTGAGATGCTCTTCACCATTTAGATGGCAATCGAGCGGTCGATATCATGGCCAGAGTCAAGGTGATATACCTCTTGGATATTTTCGTTCAAAGGCTGAAAAGTTTCGCTGACTTTTGACACGATAAACTTAATAGTCGAGAGTTTTGTTGAAAAGCGACGAGGACTCAACGCAACTTCACTAGTTGCACCCCTGTGTATTCTTGAGATGGCTTACGTAAAATTTCCACTTCTGGCCTTTTGCCATCTTGGAAGCGATGCAAAGCTCCCGTTACTTCTCTCGAGAAAAAAAACAAAAGGAAAATAAATAAATAAAATAAAGTGAAATGAAACAATATATATAAATTAAATGTCAGGCCAGTAGCAGCCTCGGGGTGGGATTTTACAGTTCACCTGACACGAGAGAAACAATTTCGAAAGCGAATATATATAGAGGATTCACATACATCTAGCACTTACCCGTGAGAGAAACACACATGGTCCAAATGCCACCATGCATTGGAACAAGGAAAGTAGATCTTTCGCCAATGTGACGATTCTCATGGTCCAGAGGTCTTTCCAACACAGCAACTTGACCATCCAGGTACCACGTGGGACTGATGTTCGCCTTATTTATTATGTCTCTGTCCCAACTGACCACCTCCCAGTGATCTGACATTATAGCTCCACACAGCAGACACGTTGCTGCGAACAATACCAACACCAAATTGCCCATCAAATGCCTCTATATGTCCTTTGTCGATAGCTAACAATACAGTGAATCTATCCAATAATCGTATCGAATATAACAGGATATCAAAGCATCAATATTATATGATCTAGTCCAATAACAAAGGACTCATCTTTGCCCGTCCCAATCACACAAATTACGAATAGATATCTAATTAATCCCATTTCTCGTCAATTTTCTTTTTTTTTTAGCTACATGATAACTATGAAATTCAAGCAAACATTCACATGAAGGGATTGAAGATTTTGTTTACCTGCTAATGTGAGTGTCAGCGTGGCAACGAGAAAGACAAGTCGCGGCACTGGACCCCTAGGTACGCGAGAAGGCTCCATCCCCGGTGGTGCCCAAGCGCCCACTGAAGAAAAGCACGGCTACGACGGGTGGACGTCGGCATACACTACTGACGCTGCCGCTATCGCCGCCGTCGAAAGGGATTCGCCGCCCCATCCTCGACGCTGACTTGCGACTCCAGAGCCCTCTGCGTCGTCGACGTCGCATTTGTGGGATCGACCGTGGAAACACGCAGCAGCAACTCCCACACCCCGAGCGAGTCCACCACGGATGCTGCAAGCAGTCCTCTCTCCTTGTACGCCAAGTGTACAGGAAATAGAGTGAAAAGAAAAATAAAAGAGAGAGAGAGGAACAAGAACACCAGCCCTTGGCTGGTGACTTCGACGGGTTTGAATAATTCATGACTTCCTGATTGTTGCGCAAATCTCTTTTGCTCAGGTCAATGAGAGATCTTGAGAGATTCAAAGATTGGAGAGCACGTGCTTTATCCGAGATGAGATCGACTTTGTATAAGTGTATTGTCTCGTTCCTTACTGTCGCCCTTCTATTCATTGAATGATACAAAATGAAAAGAGAAACATAGATTAACTAATAATATACAACATTTTTTTCTCTTGTTTAACTGGTTGTAAGATTGGGTAGATGCAATATTTATGAAGTTGTTAATATAACGCTATTTTTGGTTTGCTTTCAGATGGCGGATGTAGCAGAGCAAACTTCTTTCACCGATGCCGCGACTGCAATATCTCAAGGAAAGCGTCATCTTTTGGTACGAGATTACACTGCAGCAGTAACCGCCTTTGCTGAGGGACTTGAATTGCTGTCCCAGAAACACGGTGATTGTGGCGATGAACTCGGCGAGCCATATCTTCTCTATGGTCGTGCTTTGCTTGGATTAGCACGTGAGGAAGCCGGGGTTTTAGGAGGCGCTGTTCCGGGATCTGAGGACGCTGAAGAGGACGGCGACGACGAAGAGGGTGAAGATGATAAACTGAGTAATGTCGATGAGAAAGAAGAAGAAGATGAGGTTGGAGAAGGCGAGGCAGAAGCTCCTTCATCCAATGACCCACCGAGTGAATCAGCTTCCACTGCAGTAAAAGATACAGAGGAAAAAGACGGTGATAAAGCTGAGAAGACTGATGATAAAACGGCAGAGAAAAAATCCGAAGAAAAGCCAGAGAAAAAAGTGGAGGAAAGCGTTCCAGGTTCCAGTAAAGGTGAAGTAGCAACCAATGGCGGGTGTTCAACTGCTGAAACAAATGGAAATGTCCCATCAGGAAGTGGTGAAGATGATGAGGATGACGTGAATAAAGAGGACGATGAAGAAGACGCTGGTCGTGGAATTGATCTCCAAGTTGCTTGGGAAGTTCTTGAGCTGGCTAAAATCGTATTTAACAAGCGAGGACCGTCAGGCTTTAAACAGTTAGCTGAGGCTCACAGACTGCTTGGTGAAGTGGCTATGGAGAGTGGCAATCATCAAGTTGCTGTGGCTGATCTGGAGCAAGCACTGAAAATCTTGCAAAATATTGCGCCAAACGAGTCTCGAGCTATGGCAGAGCTGCACTATCAACTTGGATTGGCAAATTCACTGCTCAATGAGTTTGATTCGAGTATCGAACAGTTTAAAGAAGCTGCAAACCTCTTGGAAGCTAGAATAAAAGAACTGGAAAATACGAAAGAACCACCAAAAACCGACGATCCATTCTACACAATTGAGGGTGAAATTGATGAGCTGAAGGAGTTGTTGCCCGAAATTCAAGAGAAAATTACAGATATGAAGGACTTTAAACAAGAGCAATGCAAACTTGTCATTGAAGGCATAAAGAGTAAAGTTGCTGGTAGTTGTACTAATGGTGCAGGTCCCAGCAACAGCAGCAGCAGCTCGACTGACGCTCCCTCATCCAGTGCAGAAACTGTTTCTTCAAAGCAAATTAAACCTGCCAGTGATATCTCTCATCTTGTACGAAAGAAGCGCAAGGCTGATGAGCCAGAGCCTGCTAGTGCATCACCATGTAAAAAACCAACACCATAAAGAACTCATTAACTGTAATTAGATGTAAGTTTTTATAGCTCATTTGGCAGGACAAATTTTTGAAGTGTATCTTGACGTAAAAAATGATTAGAGTGATTTTTGTATTACCATGTTTGCTATGATGTTTGATATTTGTATTTCCAGGTCAGTTTGGTATAATTGAAGTGTGTGAAACTAAAGTAAAGTTTATAATTCTCTTTTTTTATTAATTAATATCGATAACTTTTCATTCTTTTGACGATAGAAATGTTAGCGATTATTTTCGACTGACTTTCAAAACAATGTTAATTTATTTTCACGATCGTTGTTAAGAGCTACGAATATAATCAAGAGTCTGTTTTGAACTCAGTGAAGCTTGAGTAAGGTGCGTATTGTGTAAGTTTCGTTAATAAAAGTTGAATCAATACGATTTGTATATATA